>JAVSCE010009078.1:0-73743 GCA_032199065.1 Smutsia gigantea
TGTCTCTGCCCATTTTCTAATTGGCTTATTTGCTTTTTGTTTGTTGAGGTGCGTGAGCTCTTTATATAATTTGGATGTCAACCCCTTATCGGATATGTCATTTATGAATATATTCTCCCATACTGTAGGATGTAGTTTTGTTCTATTGATGGTGTCCTTTTCTGTACAGAAGCTTTTTACATAGTCCCACTTGCTCATTTTTGCTTTTGTTTCCCTTGCCCAGGGAGATATGTTCGTGAAGAAGTTACTCATATTTATGTCCAAGAGATTTTTGTCTATGTTTTCTTCTAAGAGTTTTATGGTTTAATGACTTACATTCAGGTCTTTGATCCATTTTGAGTTTACTTTTGTGTATGGAGTTAGACAATAATCCAGTTTCATTCTCTTACATGTAGCTGTCCAGTTTTGCCAACACGAACTGTTGAAGAGGCTGTCATTTCCCCATTGTATATCCATGGCTGCTTTATCATATATTAATTGACCATATATGCTTGGGTTTATATCTGGGCTCTCTATTATGTTCCACTGGTCTATGGGTCTGTTCTTGTGCCAGTACCAAATTGTCTTGATTACTGTGGCTTTGTAGTAGAGCTTGAAGTCAGGGAGCATAATTCCACCCACTTTATTCTTCCTTCTCAGGATTGCTTTGGCTATTCTGGGTCTTTTGTGGTTCCATATGAATTTTAGAACTATTTGCTCTAGTTCATTGAAGAATGCTGTTGGTATTTTGATAGGGATTGCATTGAATGTGTAGATTGCTTTAGGCAGAATGACCATTTTGACAATATTAATTCTTCCTATCCATAAGCACGGGATGCGTTTCCTTTTATTGGCATCTTTTTAAATTTCTCTCATGAGTGTCTTGTAGTTTTCAGAGTTTAAGTCTTTCATTTCCTTGGTTAGGTTTATTCCTAGGTATTTAATTCTTTTGGATGCAATTGTGAATGGAATTGTTCTCCTGATTTCTCTTTCTGCTAGTTCACCGTTAGTGTATAGGAATGCAACAGATTTCTGTGTATTAATTTTGCATCCCGCAACTTTGCTGAATTCAGATATTGGATCTAGTAGTTTTGGAGTGGATTCCTTAGGGTTTTTTATGTACAATATCATGTCATCTGCAAACAGGGACAGTTTGACTTGTCCCTTACCAATCTGGATGCCTTTTATTTCTTTGTGTTGTTTGATTGCCGTGGCTAGGACCCCCAGATCTATGTTGAATAGAAGTGGGGAGGGTGGGCATCCTTGTCTTGTTCCTGATCTTAAAGTAAAAGCTTTCAGCTTCTCGCTGTTAAGTATAATGTCAGCTGTGGGTTTGTCATATATGGCCTTTCTTATTTTGAGGTACTTGCCCTCTATACCCATTTTGTTGAGAGTTTTAATCATGAATGGATGTTGACTTTTGTTGAATGCTTTTTTAGGATCTATGGAGATGATCATGTGGTTTTTGTCCTTTTTGTTGATGTAGTGGATGTTGTTGATGGAATTTTTAATGTTGTACCATCCTTGCATCCCTGGGATGAATCCCACTTGATCATGATGGATGATCCTTTCGATGTATTTTTGAATCTGGTTTGCTAATATTTTGTTGAGTATTTTTGCATCTATGTTCATCAGGGATATTGGACTGTAATTTTCTTTTTTTTGTGGTGTCTTTGCCTGGTTTTGGTATTAGAGTGATGTTGGCCTCGTAGAATGAGTTTGGGAGTACTCCTTCTTCTACTTTTTGGAAAACTTTAAGGAAGATGGTATTAGGTCTTCACTAAATGTTTGATAAAATTCATTAGTGAAACCATCTGGTCCAGGAGTTGGTGGTTTCTTGGTAGTTTTTGATTACCAATTCAATTTCTTTGCTGGTATTGGTCTATTCAGATTTTCTGTTTCTTCCTGGGTCAGCTTTGGAAGGTTGTATTTTTCTAGAAAGTTGTCCATTTCTTCTAGGTTATCCAGTTTGTTAGCATATAATTTTTCATAGTATTCTCTCATAATTCTTTGTATTTCTGTGGTGTCTGTAGTGATTTTTCCTTTCTCATTTCTGATTCTGTTTATGTGGGTAGACTCTCTTTTTTTCTTGATAAGTCTGGCTAGGGGTTTATCTATTTAGTTTATTTTCTCAAAGATCCAGTTCCTGCTTTCATCAATTCTTTCTATTGTTTTATTCTTCTCAATTTTATTTATTTGTCCTTTAATCTTTATTATGTCCCTCCTTGTACTGACTTTGGGCCTCATTTTTTTTTCCTTTTCTAGTTTCATTAATTGTGAGTTTAGACTGTTCATTTGGGATTGTTCTTCTTTCCTGAAGCAGGCCTGTATTGAAATATATTTCCCTCTTAGTACGGCCTTCCTGCATCCCACAGATTTTGTGGTGTTGAATTATTGTTGTCTTTTGTCTCCATATATTGCTTGATCTCTGTTTTTATTTGATTATTGATTCATTGACTATTTAGGAGCATGTTATTAAGCCTCCATGTGTTTGTGGGCTTTTTTTTGTTCTTTGAGTAATTTATTTCTAGATTCATACCTTTGTGATCTGAAAAGCTGGTTCGTACAATTTCAATCTTTTTGAATTTACTGAGGTTCTTTTTGTGGCCTAATATATGATCTATTCTTCAAAATGTTCCATGTGCACTTGAGAAGAATCTGTATCCTACTGCTTTTGGATGGAGTTTCTATAGATGTCATTAGGTCCATCTGTTCTAATATGTTGTTCAGTGCCTCTGTCTCTTTATTGATTTTCTGTCTGGTTGATCTGTCCTTTGGAGTGAGTGGTGTGTTGAAGTCTCCTAAAATGAATGTATTGCATTCTATTTCCCCCTTTCATTCTGTTAGTATTTCTTTCGCATATGGAAGTGATCCTGTGTTGGGTGCCTAGATGTTTTTAATAGTTATATACTCTTGTTGGATGACTCCTTTACCATTATGTAATGTCCTTCTTTGTCTGTTGTGTTTTGAAGTCTATTTTGTCTGATACAAGTACTGCAACTCCTGTTTTTTTCTCCGTATTAGTTGCATGAAATATCTTTTTCCATCCTTTTACTTTCAGTCTGTGTATGTCTTTGGGTTTGAAGTGAGTCTCTTGTAGGCAGCATATAGATGGGTCTTGTTTTTTTATCTATTCAGTGGCTCTACGTCTTTTGATTGGTGCATTTAGACCTTTTACATTTAGGGTGATTATCGATAGGTATGGACTTATTGCCATTGCAGGCTTTAGATTCGTGGTAAACAAAAGGTTCAAGGGTAATTCCCTTACTATCTAACGGTCTAATTTAACTCACTTTGTATGCTATTACAAACACAACCTAAAAATTCCTTTTTTCTCTCCCTTTTCTTCCTCCTCCATTCTTTTTACGTTATGAATCATATTATGTACTCTTTATCTGTCCCTTGGGTGACACCTATTTAGCCTTAGGAATACTTCCATCTATAGGAGTCCCTGCAAAATGCACTGTAGAAGTGGTTTGTGGGGGTTAAATTCTCTCAGCTTTTGCTTCTCTGAAAATTATTTAATCCCTCCTTCAAATTTAAATGATAACCTTGATGGGTAGAGTGTTCTTGGTTCAGGCCCTTCTGCTTCATTGCATTAAATATATCATGCCATTCCCTTCTGGCCTGTAAGGTTTCTGTTGAGAAATCTGATGATCGTCTGATGGACTTTCCTTTGTATGTGATCTTTTTTCTCTCTATCTGCTTTTAAAAGTCTGTCTTTATCTTTGTTCTTTGCCATTTTAATTATTATATGTTTTGATGTTGTTTTCCTTGGGTCCCTTCTGTTGGGAGATCTGTGCATCTCTATGGCTTGAGAGACTATCTCCTTCCCCAGATTGGGGACGTTTTCAGCAATCACCTTCTCACAGACACTTTCTATCCCTTTTTCTTTCTGTTCTTCTTCTGGTACCCCTATAATGCGAATAATGTTCCATTTGGATTGGTCACACAGTTCTTTCAATATTCTTTCATTCTTAGAGATTCTTTTTTCTCTCTGTACCTCAGCTTCTTTGTATTCCTCTTCTCTAGTTTCTATTCCATTTACCATCTCTTCTACTACGTCTAATCTGCTTTTAAGTCCTTCCATTGTATGTTTCATTTCAGATATGGAATCTCCTAATGATTGAATCTCCATTCCTGATTAAATTCATTCCTGAATTCTTGAATATTTTTCTGTACCTCCATAAGCATGTTTATAATTTTTATTTTGAACCCTCTTTTGGGAAGATTGGTGAGTTTAGTTTCAATTGTCCCTTTTTCTGGGGTTTGTGAGATTTTGGTCAGAACCATGTTCTTTTGACATTTCGTATTTCTGTGTGGTGCCATCTATTGCCCAGAAGCTCCAGTCTCTGGAGCTGCTCAGCCCCTAGAGTGAGGTTGTGGGTCATAGGGGAGTGGAGCTGGTGCCTGGGGGGAAGATCTGTTTCCTAACTCCTGCCTCTCCTGCCTGTCTCCAGTATCACAGCCAGTGGGCCGAGCACACAGGTGTAAGCCTCCATGCTTGGCGTCTCTAGGTGTTGTAGGTGAGGCCTCTCTCTGGCTGGCCTGATGCCACAGCAGTGAGTGCTAGTTTGTGAGTCGGTGCTGTCAGGCCAGGGGGAAGGCTCAGCAGGCTGCGTGTCACAGTGGGGGGCCTCGGAGTTGAGTAGCCATCCAGGGGGATGGAGTGCCTGAAGCTCCCCAAAGTTCCCAATCTGCTGGGCAGAGCATGCCCAGACAACCTTGTCCCCTATTCCTTCTCCCGCACAGCAAGATCCGTGAAACACCCCTGCCTTCAGCAGCCCTCTCGCTGCTAGGAAGCCTCTCAGACCGCCTGCCTTTCCCTTGTCTTAGAGCAGCCGGGTGTGGATCCTGTCCTCCACAAATGGCCAGAATCTGTCTCTCAAGCACTCTGCCTGTCCCAGCTCCCCATCCTCCAGAGCACCACACAATGTAGATTTCTTCTTGCAAAGCAGATCTCCAGGGCTAGGTATTCAGCAGTCCCACGCTTCCACCCCCTCCCTGCTCTTTTTCTCTTCCTCCTGCTGGTGAGCTGGGGTGGGGGAAGGGCTTGGGTCCTGCCTGATCAAGGCTTTCATATGTTACCCTGTTTTACGAGGTCTGCTTTGTTCGTGAGCTCTGTATGCAGTCTGGTGCAGCCTTCCTTCCTGTTGCTGTTTTAGGGTTAGTTGTATTAACTATATTTTCACACTATCTGTGGTTTTGGAAGGAGTTCTCTGTCTCACCTCTCATGCCACCATCTTGAATCTCGAAGATACAATATTAACCCACAGAGACCTGTTGCATTCCTATATACCAACAACAAACTAGGAGAAAGAGAAATCAAGAAAACAATTCTATTTACAATTTCATCAAGAATAAAATACCTAGGAATAAACCTAATCAAGGAGATGAAAGATATGTATTCTGAAAACATCATATACTCAGAGAAATTAAAGACGTCAATAAGTGGAAATCTATCCCATTCTCATGGATAAGAAGAATTAATATTGTCAAAAGGCCATCCTGCCCAAAGCAATTTACAGATTAATGTAATTCCTATCAAAATATTAACAGCATTTTTCAATAAATTAGAACAGTTAACAAGTTCATATGGAACCACAAAGACCCTGAATAGCCAATGCCATCCTGAGAAAGACGAACAAAGCTGGGGTGATTATGCTCCCTGACTTCAAGTTCTACTACAAAGCTATACAAACCAGTATGGTACAAGAACAGATCCATAGATCAACAGAAGAGACTAGAAAGCCAAGATAGAAACCCATGCATATATGGTCAATTAATATATGATAAAGGAGCCATGAATATACTGTGGGAAAAAGACAGCCTCTTCAATAGCTGGTGTTAGGAAAACTGGAGAGCTATATGCAAGAGAATGAAACTGGATTACAGTATAACTCCATATACAAAAGTAAATGGATCAAACTTTGAAATGGATCAAAGACTTGAATGTACTACATGAAACCATAAAACTCTTAGAAGAAAAGAGGCAAAATCTCTTGAACACAGGCATGAGCAATTTTTTCCTGGATGTATCTCCTCATGCAAGCGAAACAAAATGAAAAGTGAACAAGTGGGGCTACATCAAACTAAAAAGCTTCTGCACAACAAAAGAAAAAGGCAACCTTCAGTATGGAAAAATATATTTGTAAATGATTCATCCAATAAGGGGTTAACATCCAAAATGTATAAAGAACTCATAAGCCTCAACAGCAAAAGACAAATAACCCAATTAAAAAATGGGCAGAAGTCTTGAACTGATATTTTTCCAAAGAAGAAATAGATGATCAACAGGCACATGAAAAGATGTTCTACATCACTGATCATCAGAGAAATGCAAATCAAAACCACAGTGAGATATAACCTCACACCAGTCAGAATAGCCATTTTCCAAAAGACAAGAAATAACAAGTGTTGGTGAGGATGTGAAGAAAAGGGAACCCTCCTACACTGTTGATGGGAATGTAAATTGATGTAGCCACTGTGGAAAGCAGTATGCAGGTTCCTCAAAAAACTAAAAACAGAAATATCATATGATCCAGTAATTCCACTTCTTGGAATTTACCTGAGGAAAACAAAATTTGTGATTTGAAAAGATATATGCACCCCTATGTTTATTGCTGAATTATTTACCAAAGCCAGGATGGGGAATCAATCAATGGATAAAGAGATGTTACATATATACAATGCAATATTATTAAGCCATAGGAAAGAAAGAAATCCTGCCATTTGCAACAGCATGAATGGACCTAGAGGGTATTATACTCAGTGAAATAAGCCATATGGAGAAATACAAATACCATATGATTTCACTTATTTGTGTAATCTAAATCAATATGAACAAAAGAGCAGCAGACTCATAGAAATTTAGAAGTGACTGGTGGTTACCATAGGGGATGGGGTTGGGTGCTGTGGATGGGAGCCTGAAGGGAATAAAAGAGCACAAAAATTCTCAATCAGAATATGTTACCACAAGGATGGTAGTTCAGCATGGAAAATACAGCTAATGATTCTGTAACATCTTCCTATGCTGACAGATTGTAATTGCACTGGGTGTGAGGATTTAATAATATAGGTAACTGTTGAACCACTGTGTTGTATACTTGAAACCAATATAAATTGTGTATCAACTATAACTCAATTTTTAAAAAAAGAAGAAACTGAGGTCAAAGTTAGCAGAAAGAGGGAAATGATAAAGATTAGAGCAGAATAAGTGAAATAGAGAAGAAATAAAATTAATAAGTAAAAGAGTAAAAAAGATTAATAGAACTGCAAGTTGGTGTTTTTGAAATGATAAAACAAAATTTACAGACCTTTAGGTAGACTAACCAAGAAAAGAAAGAGAGGACTCAGTGTTAGAAATGAAAAAGGAAAAATTATAAATGATACCACAGAAAGACAAAGGCTCATAAGCCACTCCTACATATAATTATTTTCCAACAAATTGGACAATGTAGAAGAAATGGATACATTTGTATAACCATATTACCTACCAAGTCTACATCAAGAATGAATAGAAAATCTGAATAGATCAACAAGTAAGGAGACTGAATCAGTATTGAAAAGCTTCTCAACAAAGAAAAACCAGGTTTCACTGATGAATTCTATGAAACACTTAAAGAAGAATTAATGCTAATCTTTCTCAAAATCTTTCAACATTTTGAAGAGATGGGGATACAGCTTAGCTCATTCTACAAGGCCAATATTACACAGATACCAAAGCCAGATAAGGATACTACAAGAAAAGGAAACTACAGGTCAGTATCCTTAATGAATATAGATTTAAAAATTCTCAATAAAATACTAGAAAACTAAATTCAACAGTACATTAAAAGGATCACACACCAAGATCAAGTGGGATTTATTCGAGGGATGACAGGATGGTTAAACATTCATAAATCAATAAGTGTAGTACACTAGAATTAAAGACAAAAATTACATGATCATCTGAATAAATACATAAAATACATTTTTCAAAACTCAGTAACCTTTCATGATAAAAGTTCGCAACAAATTGGGCATACATCATACTCAGTGGTGAAAGCTTTTCCTCTAAGAACAGTAACCAGACAAGGATACCCACTCTCACCACTCCTATTCATCACAGTACTGGAAGTCCTAGCCAGAGCACTTAAGCAAGAAAAAGAAATAAAAAGCAACCAAATCAGAAGGAAGAAGTAAAACTGTTTACATATGAATGATCTTAATATACATAAAACCCTAAAGATTCCACCAAAAACTGTCAGAATTAATAAATTATTTCAGTAAAGTTGCAGTATAATCAACCTAGAAAACCTAGTCACATTTCTATACACTAATAGTGAATTATCTGGAAAAGAAAGACAGCCATCTTATTTATAATAACATCAAAAACAATAAATACTTGGGAATAAAAATGACCAAGATGGTGAAATGTCTCTACATTGAAAACTGTAAGACATTGATGAAACAAATTGAAGAAGACAAATAAATGGAAAGACATCTTATGTTCATGGACAGAAAAATTAGTATTATTGAAATGCCCATACTATTCAAAGCCACTTGAGAATGAAAAACAAAGCTGGAGGCATTTCACTTCCTAAATTCAAACTATATTAAGACAAAACTATTCTAATCAAAACAGTATGATACTGGTATTAAAACAAACATATAGACCAATGGAACAGAACTGAGAGCCCAGAAATAAACACCTGCATATACGGTTAACTAATATTTTTAAAAGTACAATATATATGATTTACATATATAATATGATTTATATATACAATGGGATATTATTAGCCATAAAAAGAAGGAAATGCTGCCCTTTGTGACTATATGGATCGACCTTGAAGGCATTATACCGTGTGAAATATGTCAGATAGAGAAAGACAATACTGTGTGATGTCATGTATATGTGATACCTAAAAAACCTGAACTCATAGAAACTGAGAGTAGATTGATGGTTGCCAGGGGCAGAGATAGGGGAAATCCATGAAAGTGGTCAAAGGGTACAAATTTCCAGTTAAAAGATGAATAATTTCTGGGTATCTAATGTATAGCATGGTGACTATACTTAACAATACTGCATTATATATTTTAAAGTTACTAAGAGAGTAAACCTTAAAAATTCTCGCCGCACACACCAAAGGTAACTATGTGAGGTGATGGATGTGTTAAGCAGACCTATTATGATAATCAGTTAGCCATATATATGCACATTAAATCATCACATTGTACACCCTAAATTTACACAGTGTTATATGTCAGTTATATCTCAATAAAGCAGGAGAAAAAAAGGATGTTCAAGAGCTTGTGTTCCAGACACATGAAAAAAGTGTCTTTTTTCCTTGGATATTGAGTAAGCTGATAATCAGTGCCTGGTTTGTTCCTCCCTCAAGCCACAGTTCCACCCCACCAATTACCCAGTGGACTAATAAGGGAGTCAGTGTGTGTGTGTGTGTGTGTGTGTGTGTGTGTGTGTGTGTTTGTGTACACAGGGAACTGAGTTCACTGAGTCTTTAAAAATGGACCCAGACGTACTCACCGGAGGGCCCATTAGACCTGGTCTACCCAAGGACCCCACAGTCCCTGGTAAGCCTATTTCTCCTTTTTCTCCATCCTCTCCAGGAAGTCCCCTTCCTCCTGGGCTTCCCTGGAACCCAACAAAAATTTTTATGAAAGGAAAAGCACTGAAACAATTATACCACACAATAAGCAGATTTTCGTTTGGATGATACAAATAATTATGTGTAGTATTTTAAAGATTTCACAATAAAATGTACCTTAATCATAGTGTTAGAAGTGTAATTTACCTTTAATCCATCTTTTCCTTGGTGACCTTCTTCTCCAGCAGCTCCTGGTTCACCCTATTTTGAAGTAGAAACAGCAAGATTTATTATTCTGCTAAATCACTTCTCTTAATTTATTCTTTGCTCCTGTTATCTATAGAGAGTAGTGGGTTTCTATATAATTACTCCTACTTCTACCTATTTATAAGGAGTAGTTGGTAATATAATAAGCATTATTTAATTTGCCTAGACTAGCTCTGAAGATGATGTAAAGAGTCATAGTGTAAATTCAAATACAAGATTGTCCCAGAATATTAATAACTTTTAGATAATGAAAGGTAATATACATTCATTTGGTAGCTCTGGAAACTTATACAGCTACACATCTGTGTTTCTGAGTTGAGGGACTGTAAATACTGCAACTAATAAAATTACAGTATCTTGCTATACTGAATTTACATGGATTAATACAACTTAATTCAGTTAAAATCATTGTACCAGATTTTTACAGAGAAGAGACAACAATTAAGGCCCTGGTACATCAGAAAGCTATCTCCTACATATAAAACTTACAGATATGTCGAGCCATACTACATGAAGCCATTAAAGTAGTACTGGCTCTCTTGCCACCTGAACTATTTAAAAGTAAATGAATCAGTGCATCTTCCCACTGACCCCATTGCTCTCATAATTCCACTCCCATTACCCTGATCCTGTACTGCCTGCATCCTGAAAAAAAAAGTGGAAAATGAAAAAGAAAGAAACCATGTACAAAATACATCTCCCTAGATTGACTTTTAGTAAATAAATGCCACTTAAAATTATATTGGGCACTGTTATCTTAGGAAAAACCTTACCACAGCTCCAATTAAAGGCTGTCTATATTAGAATAATTTCTGTAAACTATTTGATTACAATTTAACTATTATTTCCTTGAATCTTGTTAACTTTGCATGACTCTAGTTTTTTGTAGTTGTTTTTTTAAACATAAATTAGATTTCAATCTTTTGCCTGTCTTGTTAAGTCAAGAAATATCCTACAAGTTGTCACTAGTATTTGTGAATTTTTCTTAATGCTGACACAATCACAGTGACTCCACCTATTTGGCAGGGTTCTTCAGACTACACAGGAATCTGAGAAAAGGATGTATGAGATCAGGATATAAACACTACTAAATTACAGTGTGAACAGGGTTTGGCATGCAGCTTTTGACATTATGAAATAAAGACAAACATTTTCTATAGCGCACTAGGAATGTTTATTATGTAATTTTTCAAGTCTTTAGGCAAAGTTTTGATTCCCCAAAGTAGGCAGGCCAGTGCATTAAAATGGTTTCCAGTAGGTACTTACCCATAACCCCGGTTCCCCAGAAACTCCAACGCTGCCTGCAGGTCCCACATCGCCCTGAGGAAAGAAGGGGAAGGATTAAATCCCTACTAGAGCTGCATGTCCAACAAGTATGGAAGGCAATCATGAGGATAGGAGTCCCAAAACACCCCTTTTCTTTTTCCCCAGATTAATTTATTGATAATATTTTCCCCAGGCTTTATTATTTGTATTCATTCATATGTGTGTGTACATCTGTATACAAATATACAGCTAACATTTTTTCTGACAAATTTTTCTAACTCATTTGAGAACACTTCCTATTTTTATCCACCGTCTTCCACCTGCTTTAAAGATGGTGGGTTGGCGAACATAGGGGATTTACTGGTAAAAGTTTAAAGACCCTCTGAGACCCTCCCCTTTTCTATTTAGGAAGGTTACCTTTGCACCTGGCTCGCCTTGCAGACCAGATTCTCCCTCAATACCTGAAGGTCCCTAGAAGAGAATTATTTCACACATTGTTGTTACATGTTCCCTCACCAATTACAAAGGCAGTAACAACCTGATAAGAAGCTGGTAGTAATTAGCCCTTGAGTGGGTCCAGGAAAATGTCTTTTTGCTCCTTTATAAACTTCATGGCTTACGACCAGATAATTTCAGGGACATTGTATCAGTTCAAATGCCAAAGCGACATCACCTGCACTCAGGACCTTCAAGGTCAGTTTCTTCTAATCCTTCTTCTCATCCTTTTATCTTTAGTCAAAGATAAACTACATTCCTCTCCTAATTTTCTACCCTCATACTCTTACTGTTCTGAGTGATCATTTTACTTTTATATCCATTTCTGTTGAGTCCTTCAGAATACACTTTATTTAAAAATTCAGTATTCTTTATTGGTTTTATAAAATATATCACACAAAGAAGATATAAATTTATTCACATTATGAAAGATACATACAGAATTTTCTCCACTCTCTTTTCATGGATGGGTCCAATTGGGAAGCATTTGTTTCCTTTTCCCTTGAAAACACACAACTTCTTGCATCCTCTGGCTATTTCTAGGCCTGGAGCACCTATGATTGCTGTTGTGTTCTTTTTGTCTCTCAGAGGTATTCACCTCACTGTTGAGCATGTTATGCGTGCCCCTGACTTCTAATGCTTTCTCTTCTCTCTCACTCTGTGTGTGTGTATGCACAATTATAAACATACATATGTACTCTCTAATTCCCATGTTTTTGGAGTAGAGGAGTAATTTAAAGCATTCATTCACAATACAATCTTGACCAAAATTTCCCTGTTTGCTTTCTATCTTTCAGGGATTACATAATAGTTCTGATCTCATGGGTGATAATCTTTCTTATAATTATTAGAGATTAAAATATCTTTTATAAAATTACAGCATTTTAGATGACAGGAAGCTGAGCTTCGCATTTTGACTCAGCCTCTGCAACATATATTCACCTTGCTTTTTACCAAAATAAAAGCTATACATGTATAATGGCATAAACGGACTTACAATGAAAGGTCCCAGTCCCATTCATCAGAAGTAACTACTTCATAAATAATTTTTGGTTTTAATTTTCCTAGTGGTTACTTCTATAACTCAAGAGCTATATCTCTACTCCCTGATGTATCACTTTGCTAAAAGTCTAGTTCCCTTATAGTCCCTCTGTTTCACCATGATTTCACCAATCTTTTAATAGTTACATTATTTAAAATTTGCTGTGGGTAACCTTTGTGACTTCTTTACTGTTACAAGAGGCAGTATAGTAAGTACTTCAGAGGAAGGCCTGTGAAGTGAGACAACCTGGTTTCTGGTCTACCTCAGAAGTTAGAGCATTAATATTCTACTCCAAGATTAAAATTTCCATTTGAGAGAAAATTCCAACTCTTTCAGGAGTTCTTCCATAACAAAATTGCTTTCAATCTCATAGACCTCTAGTCCCTAATTTCTCCTAATCTGTCAACTCTTCTTGATTTATTTTATTCCTTTCTTAGGCTAAATCCAGTAGCTGATCATCTGACCTCTATGGTACCTCTGTTCTTATACCAGTCTTGGATCAGAACTTCAAACTGCTTTACCCATTTCTATTTCTAGTTGAATATTACTGAATAAATTACACTCTTATGCAAAGTGTCATCATTACACGTTGAGAGGCGCAGTGGCTAAAAGAATGGGTATGGAGAGAGACTGCCTAAATTTAAATGTGGCTCTACTATTGCTATTGGTCTTGAACAAATTACTTAACCATTTCATGCCTTAGTTTCCTCATCTGTAGAACAAGGATAATAACCTTATCTCTCAGGGTGTTGTGAGAACTCATTAATATGGTAAGGCGCTTGAATATGGCAAGTGCTCTGTAATTGTTAGCTATTATCATCATCATTATTAATATAGTGCAAATTCATTGTCTCCTACTTTAGCTTGACTTTTAGTAAGGTATATCTATTTTTTTACTTGTCTTTAGCAATTTCCCTCTCCCATTATCCTCAACTACTATTCTAAACCAGCATATTTTCCTCAGCTGACCTACCCAACCCCTCCAACCCCTATTCCTTATCACAATAGAATTCTTGTCTTCTACTCTGTTAAAAAACTTCATTATAATGTATGACTTCTATCATCTTTCTTTAGGTTCAGAGGATGTGGCATAATATAGGTTATCAGCATTAGCTTTGATTCAGATATGGATGCAAAGCCAGGCTCTGCTACTTGTTAATCATTTACCTTGTGTAGATTGGCAGATTCTGACCTTATTCTCCTTAACATTCTTCTCTGGTCTCAGCCAAGGGTACTGCCATCCATTCTGTTGCACAATCTAGAAATCTGGGAATAATTTTTGACTTGTCTTTCCCCTTTACTTTCCATATCCCACGAATATGCAAGTTCTGCAGAATTTATATGACAAACATTTCTCAAATTCATCTCCTTCTTTCCCTTTCTATGCCTACTACTTAGTTCAGAAGGTCATCATTTCTTGCCTGGTTGAATACAACAGCCCTTTAGTAGGTGTACCTGTTTTCACTCTTGTTTTCTCAAATACATCCTCCATGAGGTTGCTAGAATTATCTTCCAAAAATACAGAACTTATTTTATCACTGCCCTACTTATACCCTACAATGACTTACTATAGCCCATATGATAAAAAGTTGAAGCTTCTTAAGAGAGTACATAAGACTTTTCATGGTCTAACCATTTCTTTATAACTTCATCTATTACCACTCCTTGCTTTGCTTTTAAGCACTGAAGAATCCATACTGCCTCATGTTTGCAAGTTCCTATTTATATTATCCCTTTTTCTGGAATTCCCTTATTCTTACTCCCAATTTTCTTACAGCTAACTCCTACTCATTCCTTAAAGTTCATCTCTTCACTCCCCCTCCCTGTCCCCTCTTCCCCAACAAATCTTCTTTTTCTTCTTATCTAGGTAGAGTTAGTGCCCATTACTGTGCTCTTATACTGCCCCATGAAGACCTCCATCATTGGATCTAACACACTGAAATACAGTGATCTCTTATATGATTATCTTCTGGAATAGATGATAAACCCCTAAAAGACTCAGGGACCAAATCTCAGCCACCCTTGTATCCCTAGTGAATACTAAGTGCATATCAATAAAATACGGCATAATCACAGATTTAGTTTAGAAACAGGGCAACAAACCTGGAACACATCAGTGTAAGTAAAGTTTTATTTGGATGTGGTTGAACAGGTATGCATAGATGAGATAATGTAGAACATTATCATGTTAAGAAATGGGTATTTTATTAAAGGCTATGAAAGCCACTGAAAAATTTCAAAAGGAGGAATGACATGACAAAGATAAACTGATGGGCAGCCAAGGAATGATGGGAGTTAGAGGAGACACGGAGTAAGAGCAGAGGACTACAGCACTGGCAGCAGGGATGAAAAGGAAAGCATACAGTTGAAACACTGAAGAGGCTTATTCAAAGGACAAAGAGGGTTGATTGGAGAAGATAAAGTAGGAAAAGGAGTCTAGGATTATTCTCAGTTTTGGGTTACTGGGCATAAGAGGTTTCTGTCAGTGAGATAAGAATAAAAGGAGGAAGAACAGTGAGAAAGTGATGGTTGGTTTAGATATTTGAATTGAGAAGTCTGTAGATAGCCAGGTGCATATGTAAGTCCAGACAGAGCTGAAGAGAAAAGCATGAGTTAGAGCTGTCAGGCTGAGAGCTGTCAGCATGTTATTAGTAATGAAAGTCACTGTGGTAATATGATTGCTAAACTAAAGGAAGAGGATGGACAGCTTCACAAAAGACTGGCAAAGGCTAATCAGAAGGGAGAGAAGAATTAAGAGAGAGCAGTTTCACAGAAGCCAAAGGAGACAATTTACATTTAACTTAATTAGAGCTAAAGTTAACAAAAAGAAATGAAGTTTATAATTGCAACAAGGTTTATTATTCCAAGATACATCCAAATAGGGGTCACTTTAATTTTCTTCTATAAAGGAAATAGAACATCTTAGAGAGAAGAGCTATTAATTTAACTCTAAATCAGTGAAGACAAAGTTGTATTCACTTTTTGTTCTATCTTTTAGATGAGTTGTTAAGAGGACTTTGCATGTATAAAATTATATTCATTCAAAAGTCATCCTTGCTTTTAGTGGATTTTGTTTTCTGAATATGAAACAAAACATTATTAGAATTATTCTTCAAACTATGTATCTGATATATCAACTTTGCCTTAGAGGAGTCTTAAAAAATAAGAAAGAGCTACAAAATCATTACCTCAGCACCCATTTCTCCAGGAGGTCCAGCAACACCTTGCAGTCCTTGTGGTCCCTATATTAAAATAAAATTTAAGATCCAAGTCAAAATTTACTCTAGATTTCAATGAACATAAAAATCTAAATATGAAATTTATATTATGTCATATGTAAGAGAATACATACTGTGTATTCCTTTACTCTCTGTATAAACAAAATTATATCTGTAGTTGATCCAGTTGTGATTTTGTGTGTGTGTGAGCAATATTAAGCTATGCTTGGATTCAAAAGAAAAGAAAAGGAAAGAAAAATACCTTTCAAACTTTTATTCCCTAATTCACTCATTCACTTAATAAACATTAATCAAGCACCTAATAAGAGTGAGACATTGTGCTAAAGGGCTTTCCCAAGTTAACTTACTCAATGAAAATGACAAGTATAGATCCACTTTTTTAAGACAAACAAAAATGGGATTTTTAAAGAAGTAAACATGGTCTCCACTGAAGTAAAAATAGTTTGGAGTTTGCTTGTCATACTTTATTATGGTAGTGAATCCAGTTCAACAATTCCTCCACTTCATATGAATCACTAAGGTGATTATAAAGGCAATTATAAAGGTAATTACTTTTATAATCATAAAGGTATACAGTATACCTTTATGATTATAAAGGTAAGCAATAAAATGTGTTGGAAATTTAATGGAAATCTTGGTCCCTGTAATATTGTATAGCAATTTTAAGTAAACTAACACTGAATAATTTGCTTATCCCATAAACATTAAATTGTTGAACGTAAAGGATCTTCTTTGTGTATGGAAGCCATTTAACTGGCTAGAATTATTTTAGATGGATTAATATTTATTTAACAACTGTAATATAATGCTATTTCCACAGCCATCCAAAGAAGCTACTTGCATTGTTTGATCTTTCTGGAAAGACAGTACAAAGAAGTTATTTTATTTAGATTCAGAAAATAACAAGACAAAATTTTCTATGAGATTATACTCTATCACAGTTTGTGAACACCTAATTTTTAAAAATGTAGTAATGGTAAGAAAAACTGTGGCATGTTTGGTTATCTTAAACTCTTTTCTAAATTGTTATAGTAATATTAAATGTGGGTGCAGATAAGCCATTCAGTCATTATGGCTACAATAACAAATCTTGACCTGTATAAAGCCTAAGATAATATCCCTGCTGTTGCCTTAACTCTGTCAACATACTTACCTTTACTTAAGTGTGCTCTTTATTTATTAAGACTAAATTAGTTCTCATTCCGTTTCACTTCATCTAACATACTGGATGAATAATTATGCTTTTGGGTATATAGCCTTTGTCAAGTCCATTTAACAAGCATGCACTAAGTAGATATACTATGCCAGACACTACACCAGGAAAGGTTACAGCGTTGAAGGAAATGGTCTCTGACTTCAAGGAGCTACAGACTTTTTAGAAGAAAAAGATATTTAAGTATATAATGCTAAAGAGAATTGCATTATTTTTGATGAAGTAATATTAGAATTGAGATGGCAAGTTAAGAGATACAAACAAGAGAGCAAACCAAGAAGGATTTAGTTTGATAAACTCAACAATTATCTAAGACTATTTGGAAAGAATATCATATATATATATATAATTTAATATATGGAATATTTAATACATGGGACATATGGAAACCTTTACTTACTGTTTGGAGAGCTTATAGCATAGGTTAAATATGTAAAGGAGGAACTGAACAGTTTGGTAAGAACAGTTCTCTGACTTTTAGAATTTTCCACTTGCTACTAGCTAAATGAATTATGCAAGGGCCACCTGTAAACCTTTGCATCAGCTCATGGATAAGACCAGCCCAGCAGTCTGAAGAACTATATTGTATTGTAAATCTTAGAAGCATGTTATAGCATATTACATCTGACACCATTAACTAGAAGAATGGCTTCATAGGCAATAAAGAATAAATGTGAGAAAGTAGATATGACAAAATTTTTCCTTTTCACTATTCATTTTCCACGGAAATTCTATAATTGAATCACATTCATGAAATTATGATGTAAATTTTTATATTACTATTGTAACAGCATTTCCACCATTTGTATACTCTGGCCCATCATGTGTATAGTTTGGCTTCTCTGGTCTTTTATTTTAGAGTTGGCCTCATAAATATGTTTGTGTATGCATGAGGCAGTGTAATAATTACTGCCACAAACAGAAAGCCATTAAGAAAGGAAATTTCTGAGATTTAGTAAAACAGAATTATCTTTTTCAAAAATAGAAATATGTGAGGTTTTAACAGTATCAAAAAAACAGGACCAATTTGACTGTATGAAAACAGGAGGGCTCTAAAAACCATATTCACAGTTAAATATTTGTCCTATATAATTAGGTGTCCATGATAAATACTGTTTTCAAACATACCAGCCACACACAAGAAGGAAAAATAACAAAAAAGTAAATGCATTTTATGAGAAAAACACAATTATGTAAGTATAAAGATAAACTTACTGGTTCTCCTTCAAGTCCCCTGTCTCCTACACTCCCTGGAGGTCCTTGTAAACCCTGAACGAACAATGGCAAAACTTGAAGAATGATGCTTAAAAATGTTTTAGTCAGTATCCTTACCTCAGCTTCCCTTCACAATCCTCACACTTACATTTTCTGTCTACTTCTATTTTTTTTTCTTTTGTGGTAAAACACACGTCAAACAAACTTTACCATTTTAACAGTTTTAAGTGTACAGGTCCCTGATGTTAAGTACCTCCACGTTATTGTGTTACCGTCACCACTATCTGTTCTCAGAACTTTTTATCTTCCCAAATTGGAACTCTATACCCATTAAATGACTCCCTATCCCTCTCCCTCATTCCCTTGGCAACCATCATTCTACCGTCTTCCTCTGTGAATCTGACTACTCTAGGTACCTTATGTAAGTGGAATCATATGTTTGCTCTTTGGGGTCTGGCTTACTTCATGCAGTGTAATGTCTTCAAAATTTATCCATGTTGTAACATGTGTCAAGACTTCCCTTTTCAGGCTGAATAATATTCTATTGTATGCATACATCACATTTTGTTTATTCATATTCATTCATCGATGGACACTTAGGTTTTCTTTTGGCTACTGTGAATGATGCTCCTATAAACATTGGTGTACAGATATCTGTTTGGGTCCCTGCCTTCAATTTCTTTGGGTATATACCTAGAAGTGAAATTAATGGACTTTATGGTAATTCTATGTTTTACGTTTTGAGGAACCACTAAACTGTCTTCTGCATTGACTCAACCTTTTCACATTCCCACTAGGAACACACAAGAGTTCCAATTTCTTTATATCCTTGCCGACAAGGATGTGTGTGTGTTTAAATAACAGGCATCCTAATGAGTGAGAAGTGATATTTCATTGTGGTTATGATTCACATTTCCCTACCTAGTGATACTGAGCATCTTTTCATGTGCTGTTGGCCATCTGTAAATATCTTCTTTGGAGAAATGTCTATTCAAGTCCTTTGCTCATTTTTTCATTGGCTTATTTTTTTGTTGCTGAGTTGCAGGAGTTCCTTATATCTACCTTATATTCTTTTACATATATATACCCCACTCTTATGTGATGAATGATTTACCCAAATTACCTTAAATTTTGATTTAATACCTTTAATATCAATATCAAAAAGCTTTTCTGCCCCCAAAATAATATCCCTGTGATGTGTTAATAAGTTTGTCTATGCCCTTAAGACAGGGCAAGGCACAGGGGTCTCAGAACCTAGATGACCAGAAATGACTAAATTGGACCTCTCCAACATCCTTTATTTCCCTCCACTTTTACACCATGACACCTATGGTACCATAAAAATTGACTGTTAGAAATAGTGGTTTGACCCTCCTTTGATCATCCTATTTAAAGATTTATGAAGCATGTATTGTGTGCCAGACATTGATGACTACTAGTGATGTAAAATACTGCCCTTGTCTATTTGCAATTTGCCCGTTTTACATTGTTGACCACGGGAAGGTTGGCAACTGTATAGCAGAACACAATTATCATTTTATCTTAAAATAAAAAGTTAAGAAAAAAAAATTAAATTGGAAGCAAAAATATTCAGAATACCTAGCAACATACAATATTCTAAGTTATAATCATCAATGTTATGTTCAGTTATGTATGGTTCTCTGGTTAAAGAAAGGAGGGTATGTATAATCATGGACTCTCGTCTGACTAAGGCCCTGTTGTCTCAGTCATGAAAATCACATGCTACGCATTCACTCCAGTCACCTACTTAAGAGATGACATCAATATAAGGGATCTCTCTGCGCTAGTATACCAACTAAAATCATTTCAAAATCTTAAATGCCCAATTTGCTTTATAAAGTGTGTTTGCACACAATATCAAGTTTAATATATACTTTTAACGCTGTTAATGGTGCCCAGAGGCTGTTTGGTAAGGTTGTGAAGCAGTCTAAGGGGACTCCATTTTTACTGGAGATGAAGGAAAGAACAAACAGGCACAAAATAAAAATTCCCTTTAAGGTTTTCAAATGCTACTGAAAATATATTATTTTTAGTAGAACTCCTTGCTTTATGACTTCAACTCAGCAATTATGATAATGATGACCAGGAGGATAATTACTTTTGGGAATGCTATTTATTTATAGCCTATGCCAAGCACATAACACTACTTGATACAACTATGAAAGGTGTCTCATTTTAAATAGGGAAACTGAGGCTCAGAGAGGTTAAATAATTTGTACAAAGTGAAAATAGCTAGTAAATTGCAGAACCAGTATTTGACCTCCAATATGTCTGACTCCAAGGCTGTGTGCTTCCCCTATACTAAACTGCTTTCTATTGATTTCAGTGAGAAATCAAGCATTCAATGCTTTTTTCATTTTCAGTAAACATGTAGGACATCCTAAAAGCCTTTTTACGAGAATAAGCAATGGAGCATATAAGTGTTATTTCCATGGCTATAGTTTCA
This sequence comes from Smutsia gigantea, assembly GCA_032199065.1. NCBI lineage: Eukaryota > Metazoa > Chordata > Mammalia > Pholidota > Manidae > Smutsia > Smutsia gigantea. Next base: position 20,774 of record JAVSCE010009078.1, read on the forward strand.
TTGTAGGATCATGAAAACCATGCAATGCTGTCTCATTATCTGAAGGAAGGGGAAAAATAGAGTTAATGCTATATACTTTTTATATTATAAGATTATGAAATAAATGTTTCTCAAGTATTCTGAGTTACTCCAGAGAAAACTCTATTTAAAGAAGAACTCTTACGAGTTTCCACTTCCAATATTAGTCAAGGAGCTCCTATCAAACCAACCTGCATACAAATAACTATGATCTCAGGACAAAATGTTAAAAAAGAAAGATTTGAATGATCTGGAGAAAGACCCAAAATAGGCAAAAACTAATGTGGAGGGGTCTACACTTAGAAGGGAATGCCACTAGTTTCTGATTTTTAAAATATGGCTTTTAGTCAGAAGGTAAGCCATATAGGATGATTTTTAAAAGGAGGATAGAAACCTATAGTCTTACTGGCATGGAGAGCCAGATGGCAGAATTTAGAGTGACCACAGCTGTTGGAAAGTGATGGAAGAAAGAGCCAGAGAGGGGTCAAATTCTGAGTATAAGCTCTGTTTAAACTGCTTGCTGACATTTGAAGTATGTATATATCAGTGTGGCAGACTCCAAGAAGCCCAGCCAAGGCTCAAAGAACTGAACAGAGATGTCAGCAGTCACCTACCACAGAGGAGAGAGAATATGGAGTTTGAATCCTGCCAAGTTAACTGCTTGCTAAATTAAAAAAATAAAAGAAGCAATACTCTTCAAAGAAATATAATAGAATTTAGAATCTCTATAATGAATCATTCAAAATGTCTAAGGTATAATTAAAAATTCCTGAACATGAAAATTTTACCATATTCAAAAAGAAAGCAATGGAAACAAAACTCAAGATTACCCAGGTCTTATATTTATCACATAAGGATTTAGGAGTAGCCTTTTTTAATATGGTTAATGTAAATAAAAATAAAAATATACTCATGATGAATAAACAAATAGGAAATCTCAGAAGAATAGCATCTGTAAAAAATAAGGAAATTATAGAATTGAAAATTAAATATCTGAAGTAAAGTTTTAAAACACAATATCATAAAATTTCACAGAATGGGCTTAATAAGAAGATAGAGTCAGTTTGCCCAATTAAAAAAAGAAAACAGGAAAAAAAGATTGATACTGGAATGAATAGGGACTGAAGGGGTGATATTGAGGTATTTAATATATATTTAATTGGAATCCAAGAACGAGAGAAAATGGAGTCGAAAAAAGTATTTGAAAAACAAAGGTGAAAATTTTCTAAATTTAGTGAAAACACAAATTAATACACAGAAGAAACTCAGTAAATCTCAAGTTGGATTAAAGCAAGAAAATTCATCTAGGCACATCACGGTCGGACTGCTGAAGCCAAAGATAAAGAGAGAATCTTAGAAGCAATTAGACGAAACTGACATATTATATGTAGAAGAATAATGATAAAGATAAGAGTGGATTCTCATCAGAAAATGGAGGCCAAAAAATTGACAGGTCCTCTTTACAGTGTAGATGAAAGCAAATAAAACCCTGTCAACCCGGGACTCTGCATCCAGCGAAAATATCCTTCAAGAATGAAGGTGAAAAAAAGATATTTTCAGAAATAAAAACTAAGGGAATGCATCACTAGCAGAACTTGACTATAAGAAATCTAAAGGAAATTCTAGAGACTGCATGGAAATGATACCATTTGGAAATGCAGATATATAGAAAGGAATGAAGAGCCAGAAAGAGTAAATGCATGGATAAATTTAAAAAAAAACACGACTTTCCCCTAAACATCTCTAAAACACATCTTTTACTTATATTAAAGCAAAAAAATATTTATTCATATTAAGGTAAAATTTTAACTTTGCAATATGGGGTTTATAACATATACCAATGTAACATACAAAATAATTACAATATAAAAGACAGGATGTTGGTAAATGGGTCTATATCATTGCAAGTTTCTTACAGTCATGTTAAGTATTACTATATGAACCCTAAGTAGGCCATGGAAAGCTGGATGTGTACTGTGATCCCTATGCTAGTCACTGGACAACTACAGCCTAAGGGCCAAATCTGGACTGTCACTTAATTTTGAAAATAAAATTTTATTGGAACAGAGCCATGATCATTCCTTTACATCCTGACTGCGACCCCTTTCACACTGTGATGACAGAGCTGAGTAGTTGTGGCAGAGACCATCTGGTCCACAAAGCATAAGATATTTATTTTTGGCATTTTATGGAAAAAGTTTGCTGAGTCCTGACCTAGAATAACCACTTAAAAGTACTAATGTGAAGAAATACAGCTAAAAGGGTAATACCTAAATTAAAATGGATTTCTCAAAATTACTCAATGCCAAGAGAAGGCACTGAACAACACTACGACCACCACCGCAAAGAAAAAACAATCATAAAATGGTAGACCTACATGTAATCATTCAATAATTACAGTAAATGGAAATGGATCAAACACTAAATAAAAGGCAGAGATTTTCAGGATGAATTAAAAAGCAAGATCCAACCAATGAGACACAGATGGGTTAAAAGTAAACGAATGAAAAAGATATGCCATGCAAACAGCAAGCATACAATGCCTGCAGACTTATCTATCAAATAAAGTAGATTTCAAAAACAAACTGTATTAGTGGGAATAAAAAATATTGCTGTATGTATAGAAGAAAATTCTTTAATGATAAAAAGGTCAGTTGATTAGGAAGATATAATAATCATAAATGTGAACTATAAAAATAAGAGTTTCAAAATACATGAAGCAAAATTTGACAGAATTACAGAGAGAACTAGAGAAACACAAATTTATTTATTACCCCTCTATCATTAACTAAAAGAATATCTACATAACAAATCAACAATGTAAGAACTGTTATAGCTTTTACTATTTAAAAGACTAAAAACAGCTACCCAGGCTTCATCAACTCAGTAACACATGGATGGTCTCTCCTCTTGATGCTCTTTGACTCAGATCTATGTGTGGACAGAAAGCAAATACAGGAAACATTTTTGGCCCACAGACAAATATACTTTTCCTGGTTATCTGGACTAGGAGAATATATGTCACTATTATATGTTATATATTTACTATTTTTTATTTAATACTTGGCTTAGAATTATGACAATTTAGAAATGTCTCTTTATTTTGTACACTAAGAAAATATAATCCAGAGAGGCAACAAATTTAACCAAGAGTATAGAGCTATGAGCACACACTGGAACAAGGGTCAATTTGACCTCCAACATATTTTCCTATTATACAGCTCTACCTGCTATTGACGGTGCATAAAGACTACAGACACCAGAATTATGGTGCAGGATCAAATAAATCTTTGGGGCCATTTGGATGATTGATCCTTGTTTTTCTTACTCCTCAAAGCCTATTTTAGTTAAATAAAGCAAACAATGTAAGTATTGGGCTACGTAAACCTCAATTAATGTCCAACCCATGTCATCCACTAAGGTAACTTTACTCTTCCAGTAGTCTATAAAACCTGCTTGCTATGAGCTATGGTTATGAAATGGTTCTAGTGTCTTTTATTTGATTGAGGAAGTCAAATATCATATTTGCATTTATACAGGCATACCTGATAGGTTGAAAGTGAAGGAAAAATTCTAAGGAATGTCAACAATGTGCAAAATGAGTTAGAAATTTTATTTCTCCCAGCCTCAGTTTTCTAAAAGAAGAATGACTTGATGAGTTCTAAATTTCTCCATTGATAGCTACATATTAGCTTTGTGTACAGTGTAGCAAAATGGAAATAATCTACCAAAACACCATTTACATTGATATAACAGAAACCCAGATGATGAATATTAATACTGAAAGAATGCTCTGTGGGGATGACTTCAATTAATAACTATGTCGCACACAATTTCTTTCGCTGATTATAGTCGTTTTTCTCTTAGGATCTCTGGATACTTAGGTTTGACCACTGTCTAATATTATGCTATTATGGGAAACTATAGGCAGGGGGCAGCAGATTTCAAAGAGGAGCAAGTAAAGGCAGTGGTGTTAATGACAATTTAAATAGCAGTAAAAACATTTTTCTCTTATCCTTTTCTGACTCTTCAGTTGCAGTCCGTTTAAATTATCTATTTTATAACTATACATAAATATATATACAACAAATCAAAATGTCATCAATAAAAATTATCATAAAAAATTATGATTCCAAATTAAAGTAACTAAAAATATCCATACATTTAAGCTTATGTGCCCCAAATTATATTTATATAATACATATATATAATTTAATATGTATGTGTGTATATATGTGTACATGCATCTTTCTTTTTAAACATTTTCCCCCCTCAGTTAATGAATGAAGACACTGTGCTCTACTTGACAAAATCCTCCTGCTTTTTTCTGTGCCATGACCACAGAAAAGAACTTGCTGCCTCTCAGGGAAAAGAAATGCATACTTTTGAAAAGACTTCTGATAGCAGGAAAATGGTATTTTGATATTAAAAGCTCTTAGAGCAGTGCCATGAGAAAGCATGCTGACAGCTCCACGCTCCAAGGGTATAAAAAAACACTCAAGCTGAGTTATGAAACTAGGCAAGAAACCTCAAAGATTCTTGTTATGTTAGTTTTATTAATATTCCACTATATTTATATGATATCACACCACTATATTTTGGAAGGGATTTTACAGAAAAACTAATTTACTCACACTAGGGTAAAGGAAAAATAACGGTTATCACCACTAGTTTGTAGCTAGATACAACCAGTGCCTAGAATGAGTGAGCAATTTGCTCAAATAAAACACTGACTTAGTGATTGAAGGAGGAGAAGAATTTTCATTCTTTCGGTCTAACACTGAATGCTAAATAATAGTCGTGGCAGAAAATAAAGTGGAAAAAATTTGTTCATAGCTTGATCATCTTTAATTACTTACTGGCTTCCCTTGAACTCCTCTCTCCCCAGGGTTCCCAGTCTTACCCTAAATGAGAAAGAAAATGCTCTGTCAAGTAGCTCCTTCCCCAAATACTAATCACACACCAAGAAAAACATGGGAGATTTTCAATGTTTATCTCTAATGGGAAATGTTTTACTACTTACAGTAAGACCACGAGGCCCTCTTTTTCCTTGATCTCCTTTTTTACCCTAGCAAAGTATCAATACCAGGTGAGTGAATGACAATGTGAATTGTGGTCTTACACATGAAGCATACACTTACATACAATTTTTTTAAGATGCCAAGTACATAGTTCGATATTAAAAAGAAAACATTTGTGTGTGTAGTAAAAACCTTATATGTTTCATATTTAGACAAATAAAATCTGGACCCATACTTTGATAAGGAAATACATCAGTTTTAAAGACAGGTAGGACATATGGGCTCAAAAAACTTAACTGCATATGAAATGAGAAAATCAAGACTTACTTTGGTACCTTGTATACCTTGTTCCCCTGAGAGACCATCTGGTCCTCTTGGTCCCTAGAGATGGAAAAAATATCCTGTTGTTAATTTGAAATGTTTCTTTTCACTGTTATGCATCCTTACAAATGAACACACTGTGCTGTTTTTTAGCTGACAAACTTCTTCTGCTTGATTCTGTGCCATGACCACAGAAACGAACACAGCTGGGTATATGGATGCACCTATTTGCATGGGAGAATCAAGCTAGTGTTTTTAAGATTTAATGCCAAATAATAAATCACACGACCATAAAAACAGCCAATTCAGTTGTTGAGGTGGCTATAATATAGATTTCTTTGAGTATTTTGTTCACCTGGCCATCCAGCAGCCATCCAGGAATCTTTTTGGAATGGCACTCTTCACTTTATTATCAATAAATAATTTTGGAAAGACTGGGACTTAAAAGGTGAAGCTCTGGAGTTTATTTTAAAATCAATAGGCAATGAGAAGACACTGAACAATTTTATACAAAACAGAGATACAAATCTCCCAATAACAACATGATGATCTGAAGGCACCCCTAGACTTCAGCACTTTCTCTTGTATCCCATCTGAGATAGCTTGGTTTAGCTTTGTAGTCTTAAACAGCTGCTTACTGTAATAGGACTGTCTTACGTACTCTTAGCAGAACTGCATTTCCTGATCCTCTTGGGCACGTCACGGGACTGGAGAGGAGACTCACACTCCAGGAGGATCTACAGTTCCATTGGTCATAGTCAAGTTAAAGACACCTCTAGACCTATAATTTCTCCATCTGTGTTTAAGGTACTCCATGACCTGTCCCCAAATTCCTCTTCTGTCCTATTTTTCCATAAAAGACTACAAAACTATACTACAGTCTTATTGTGCAGGGGTTTAAATGTCAAGTGGGGAGTATGTACTTTATTTAATAAATTAGTGATTTTCAAAGTATGTCATCCATTCAATAAACATTTACTGAGTGCCTACATAAGTCAGGCACTGTTTTAGGCTCAGAGAATATGGTAGGGAGAAGAGGCAAATCCTGGAATTAATAAATGAGCAAATAAAAAAGCATGTAAAATGACAATGGGAGTCATGTATAATCAAGAAAAACAAGGGAGGTTAAGGGACTAGAGAAATCCAAGGTGGAAAGCCCTATTTTGCCTTGACATGTGGGTAGATACCTGGAGGAGGTGAGACTGCAGACTTTGCAAATAACATGGGGAAGATCATTCTGGCAGAAGAAATAGCATCTGCAAAGGTCCTGAGGTGGGGGCATAGTTGGAATGTTTAACAACTATAACTGAAGATGTAAAAAAAATGACTAAAGAATGACTCTGAAGTTTTAAGTGCAAAGGTCTCTCAGGACCCTTGGTCTAATAATCACCCTCATCTTAAAAATTCAGCAGCCTGTATTAGTTCTCTTTTTCTGACAACTTCTATGCCTATTTTGCTTTTTCTGCCCTGTAAGAAAACACTTTACAAAAATTTTGGAGTATTAACAGAAGGTAGCTGAGAGAGTATGAAAAGGAATGAGTAGTCAACATTCTAAAATATTTGAGAAAATAAGTAAGCTCTAGACTGAAAATGTGTCTTCTGGTAATTGGGCACTTAACCCTCTGCAAGCTGAAATTTCTGTTTTTCTTGAATATTTTGTCAATAAGTAACCGGTAGAATGATGACAACATGAATAGAAAAACAAATTGGAAGTGTAAGTTTGTTTGGGGTAAAGGGGGTAGTATGGAGAAGATAATGAGTTTGACTCTAGACAATCAAACATGAGGAGGCAGGTATGTCCAGGGCTAGTGCTAGAAAGTTAAGTCATTCTATTAGGTTTAAACGGTAGCAGCCAGAAGGATTAAGCCTTGAAAGGTCCCTCAGACACAGAACTATACATTTAGAATTTTGAAAAATGATTGGTCCAAAGATGACAAATAAATCTCATTTCTTGGAAAATATCAAGTGGCAGCCTAGATATATATGTAGGAAAGGCTGCATCTAGCTCAGGAGGAAAGTCTGATAATTAACTGCCAGTTTCTGCCTTCACCCATAAATCACCCAATGTCAAGGCTGAACTAGTCCAAACCCTGATTTATAAGATGAAGAAACTGAGGCCTTTAGGTATAGGTAAGTTGCCTGATTCACATAGCGTCTAAATGTCCAAAGACTTTGAATAATTGTGCCTTATTAGGTTTAAAATATTTTTTCAGATCTTAGAAAGAAATAAAGGTTAATCCTGTTAGCAAGCAAATTCAGGTGGAAGTAGAAGAAATGAAGTTTAGAAGAGGTTTACAAAATGAATATTAAATATGAAGAATAAAGTAATAATTGGTATTATAATTGAAAGAATCTCTTTCCAAAATTAAGGAGTACATAAAGAAATTACAGTCATTCATTTTATAATGCTACACATCAAAAAAATGCTCTTACTTAAAAAAATACTTTGATACTTATTATTTCAGTCACTAAACCAGGACTACACAGGGAAGAAAGGGAAATTTCTTCTCCTACAATGATGACAAAGAAAACCACATTTAGTTAAAAAAAAAACTCTAAATACAGCAACTATAATAAAGACTAAAAAGACTACAGATGCTAGTGGAGAGATTAAGGCCGACAGAACTCTAGGAAAGTTTAGCATTCGCTATGTTTCAGTTAAGGGTAAGTTAATTAACTAAAAGCTTAACTTTATCAGCATCTGTGTTTCAATCTGGTATTGAGGTAGAAGTTATACCTGGGTTACTCTGCCTGTCGTCTTTGACTCCTGAGACAAAGTAAGCTTTAGGATAAACTCTATGACAGTTAGATGAACAGAATTATAATAGGCACCTAAGTTGACATAAAATTATTTTTAAATAACTGCTTTAAAATATCTGATTACCCATAAAGCTCTTGGAGAAGGTATGCTGGCTAAATAAAATATCTGATCTTTTCTGGACCTAGAGGGTATTGTGCTAAGTGAAATAAGCCAGACAGAGAGAGACAAATACCATATGATTTTACTTTTATGTGGAATCTAAAAACAATACAAAACAAAATGAAGAAAATAGCAGTAGACGCACAGACACTGAGAAATCATTGGTGGTTATCATGGGGGAAGGGTTGGGGATTGGTGAAAGAAATAAAGGGGAAAAAGAGGTAAAAACCTCAACCATAATATAAATTAGTCATGGGGATGAAAGTACAGCATAGAGAATAGAGTCAATAGTTCTATAACATCTTTTTATGGTGACAGTAACCACATTAGATGGTGTGAGGATTTAATAAGTTATATAACTGCTGAATCACTATGTGATATATTGTAGATATATTATATATATATCTACAAATATAATATTGTAGATCAACTATAATATAATATATATTATATATATTTATTATATAATAAAATATATTAAAAAACAAAACAAAGCTAAAACAACAAAAAGAGTTTATATAGATCTGTAGCACTGTTTGAACTGGAGAAGTAAGACCATTTAAAGCATATAAAAAATCTGATTTTATCCTCTTTTATAAAACTTAATGTCAGCTACAATGAGTGGCTATTAGTAGTTTCTAAAAGCTGGAATAAAGTCTAATAGCTCAGTTATATTAAACTAAGCATGTTTTATACAGTAAAAAGTATTTGATTTATAAGCAATAATCTTCAAGCATTAAACCAAATTCCTGAAAAATCAATATAATCCTAAATGCATTAGATGATAGGAGACAAAACCACCACTTTATATAAATGCTACAATTAAAAGAAAAAAAACTATGTTTAAGTGAAACATTAACATATGCTGCATATTGGTTTATGTAGGAAGTTTTTCTGAGAACTAAAAGCTCATGTATATCACCTTGTAATCACTTTTAATAAGTGGAAGTATCTGAATGAAAGAAACAGCCCTTATTCACAGAACAAATGTCTTTCTAATTTGAATTAGATATATTTATATTTCCTTTGAACCGTATTTATCTTTGACCCCTCTATTAAATTTTTAAAAATTAAGGTATAATTGATATACAGTCTTATGAAGGTTTCAACATTCCCCCATATTATCAAGTCCCTCGCCACACCCCATTGCAGTCACTGTCCATCAGCATAGTAAGATACTACAGAGTCACTATTTGTCTTCTCCATGCTGTACTGCCTTCCCTGTGATCCACATACATTGTGTGTGCTAATTATAACGCCCCTTAATCCCCTTCTCCATCCATCCCAACCCACCTCCCCAACCCGTTCCCTTTGGTAATGATGAGTCCCTTCTTGGGGTCTGTGAATCTGCTGCTGTTTTGTTCCTTCAGTTTTGCTTCATTGTTATGCTCCACAAATGAGTGAAATAATCTGGTACTTGTCCTTCTCCATCTGGCTTATTTCACAGAGCATAATCCTTCTAGCTCCATCCATGTTGTTCCAAATGGTAGGATTTGTTTTCTTTTTATGGCAGAATAATATTCCATTGTGTGTATGTACCATTTCTTTATCCATTCATCTACTGATGGACACTTAGTATGATTCCATATCTTGGCTATTGTACATAGTGCTGCGATAAACATAGGGGTGCATATGTCTTTTTGAATCAGGGATCTTCCTTTCTTCAGGTAAATTCCTAGGAGTGAATTCCCAGGTCATATGGCATTTCTGTTTTTAGTTTTTTGAGGAACCTCCATATTTCTTTCCACAATGATTGAAATAATTTACATTCCCACCAACAGAGTAGGAGAATTCCCCTTTCTCCACATCCTCACCAGCATTTGTTGTTTCTTTTCTGTTGGATGTTGGCCATCCTAACTGGTGTGAGGTGATATCTCATTGTGGTTTTAATTTGCATTTCTCTGATGATTAGCAATGTAGAGCATCTTTTCATGTGCCTGTTGGCCATTTGAATTTCTTCTTTGGAGAAGTGTCTATTCATATCCTCTGCCCATTTCTTAATTGGATTATTTGCTTTCTGTTTGTTGAGGTGCATGAGTTCTTTATATATTTTGGACGTCAACCCCTTATCTGACATGTAATTTATGAATATATTCTCCCATACTGTAGGATGTCTTTTTGTTCTACTGATGGTGTCCTTTGCTGTGCAGAAGCTTTTCAGGTTGATATAGTCCCACTTGTTCATTTTTGCCTTTGTTTCCCTTGCCCGCGGAGATATGTTCATGAAGAAGTCACTCATATTTATGTCCAAGAAATTTTTGCCTATGTTTTTTTCTAAGAGTTTTATGGTTTCATGACTTACATTCAGGTCTTTGATCCATTTTGAGTTGACTTTTGTGTATGGGGTTAGACAGTAGTCCAGTTTCATTCTCTTACATGTAGCTGTCCAATTTTTCCAACACCAGCTGCTGAAGAGGCTGTCATCTCCCCATTGTATATCCAAGGCTCCTTTATCATATATTAATTGACCATATATGTTTGGGTTAATCTCTGGATTTTCTATCCTGTTCCACTGGTCTGTGTGTCTGTTCTTGTGCCAGTACCAAATTGTCTTGATTACTGTGGCTTTGTAGTAGAGCTTGAATCAGGGAGCGTAATTTCCCTTGTTTTATTGCTCCTTCTCAGGATTGCTTTGGCAATTAGGGGTTTTCTGTGTTCCATATGAATTTTAGAACTATTTGTTTCAGTTCATTGAAGAATGCTGTTGGTATTTTGATAGGGATTGCATTAAGTCTGTAGATTGCTTTTAGCCATTTTTGACAATATTAATTCTTCCTAGCCAAGAGCATGGGATGCATTTCCATTTGTCAGTGTCCTCTTTAATTTCTCTTAGGAGTGTCTTGTAGTTTTCAGGGTATAGGTCTTTCACATCCTTCATTAGGTTTATTCCTAGGAATTTTATTCTTTTTGATGCAATTGTGAATGGAATTGTTTTTCTGATTTCTCTTTCTGTTAGCTCATCATTAGTGTATACAAAGCAACAGATTTCTGTGTTTTAATTTTGTATCCTGCAACTTTGCTAAATTCAGATATTAGTTCTAGTAGTTTTGGAGTGCAGTCTTGGGGTTTTTTATGTACAATATCATGTCATCTGCAAATAGTGACAATTTGACTTCTTCTTAACCAATCTGGATGCCTTGTATGTCTTTGTTTTGTCTGATTGCCGTGGCTAGGACCTCCAGTACTATGTTGAATAACAGTGGAGAGAGTGGGCATCCCTGTCTTGTTCCCGATCTTAGATGAAAAGCTTTCAGCTTCTCGCTGTTAAGTATGATGTTAGCTGTGGGTTTGTCATATATGGCCTTTCTTATGTTGAGGTACGTGCCCTCTATCCCCATTTTGTTGAGAGTTTTTATCATGAATGGATGTTGAATTTTGTCAAATGCTTTTTCAGCATCTATGGAGATGATCATGTGGTTTTTGGTCTTCTTTTTGTTGATGTGGTGAATGATGTTGATGGATTTTCAAATGTTGTACCATCCTTGCATCCCTGAGATGAATCCCACTTGATCATGGTGTATGATCCTCTTGATGTATTTTTGAATTCGGTTTGCTAATATTTTGCTGAGTATTTTTGCATCTATGTTCATCAGGGATATTGGTCTGTAATTTTCTTTTTTGGTGAGGTGTTTGCCTGGTTTTGGTATTAGAGTGATGCTGGCTTCACAGAATGAGTTTGGAAGTATTCCCTCCTCTTCTATTTTTTGGAAAACTTTAAGGAGAATGGGTATTATTTCTTCTCTATACGTCTGGTAGAATTCAGAGGTGAATCCATCTGGCCCAGGGTATTGTTCTTGGGTAGGTTTTTGATTACCGATTCAATTTCATTGCTGGTGATTGGTCTGTTTAGGGTTTTGGTTGATTTGATTTTGCATTTGCTTAGTTATTAATTGATCTACTTCCTTTGCTGTGGTTTTATTTTCTCTGATGACAGCTATTTAGCCTTAGGAGCACTCTCATTTATAGTGGTCCCTTTAAATTATACTATAGAGATGGCTTGTGAGAGGTAAATTCCCTCAAGTTTTGCTTAACTGGAAATTGTTTAATCCCTGCTTCAAATTTAAATGATAATTTTGCCAGGTAATTTTGGTTAGAGGCCCTTCTGTTTCACTGCATTAAATATATTGTGCCACTCTCTTCTGTCCTGTAAGGTTTCTGCTGAGAAGTCTGATGATAGCATGATGGGCTTTTCTTTATACGTGATTTTTTTTTTGTCTCTCTGGCTGCCTTTAATACTCTCTTCTTGTCCTTGATCTTTGCCATTTTAATTATATATCTTGGTGTCGTCTTCCTAGGTCTCTTGTGTTGGGAAATCTCTGCACTTCCATGACTTGAGAGACTATTTCCTTCCCCAGGTCGGGGAAGTTTTTAGGAATTATTTCCTCAAAGACATTCTCTATCCCCTTTTCTCTCTCTTCTTCTGGTATCTGTATAATGTGAATATTGTTCCATTTGTATGGCTCACATAGTTCTCTTATTATTCTCTCATTATTAGATATCTTTTTCTCTCTGTGCCTCAGCTTCTTTTTTTCCTGTTCTCTAATTTCTTTTTTATTTGCCACCTACTCTACCTCATGTAATCTACTTTTAAATCCCTCCATTCTATGTTTCATTTCAGATCCTGTATTTTTCAAAGTCTCTGTTTCTTGAATTACTCCCTGAAATCTTGAATATTTTTCTGTATTTCTCTGAGCATGTTTAACATTTTTATTTTAAAACCTTTATCAAGAAGATTGGTGATTTCAGTTTCACTTAGCTCTCTTCTGGCATCTGAATTTTTGTGAAAATTTTTTTGCTGTTTCATTTTTCTAGTGATGCTTATAGTATAATAACTTTGTGTTGTCAGTGCCTTCTAGTGCCTAGAAGTTCTAATCTCTGGAGATGCTTAGCACCTAGAGCTATGGTGGGGTCACAGGTGAGTGGCAATGGCACCTGCTAGGAGGAAAGAGCTCTTTCCTGCTTCCCAGCTGCAGTGCCTGATTCCACTGACAGGTCCACTGGGCTGAGCACACAGGGAGGAGCCTCTGCATTATGCCCCTGTAGGTGCTATAGGTCGGGCCACCCTCTGGCTGGCCTGGCATTATGGCAGGGGCAGCAGGTGTGCGGACCGTTGCCTTCCAGGAAGAAGGAGCAGCAGGCTGCATCTCACAGTGGGGGGCGTTGAGGCTGTGTTGCCAGCCAGGGGGATGGAGTATCTGAACCTCCTGAAAATTCCTGGCCTGATGGGCTGTGTGTGCCAGGATGATTTTGTCCACCTGCCCTTTCTCTTGAGCAGTCAGCTCTTTTTAATATTTGCCCCTCCAGCACTCCTCTTGCTTTTAGGAAGTCTTTTTTGTCCTGGAGTGGCTGTTAGTGCATACCTGTTCTCCACAAGTGGCTGGATCTCAGTCACTGAGAATTCTGCTGTCTTTGCTTTCCAACCCCACTAATCTCCAGAGCACCATATAAGGTGGGTTTGTGCTCTTGGAGCAGATCTTTAGGGATGGGTGTTCAGCAGTCCTGGGCTTCTTCTCCCTCCATGCTCCATTTCTCTTCCTCCTGCCTGTGAGCTGGGGTGGGGGGAGGAGCCACTGGACCACAGCTTTGCTACTGTTCCCTTTTCTGTGAGTTCTTCTCTTTTCCCCAGAGGTAGGCAGTCTGTTCTGCAGTCTTTGGGTCACTCTTTCAGGATTATTTGTATTTGCTGTATTTTCATATTAAATGTGGTTTTGGGAGGCGGTTTCTAACTCACATTTCATGCTATCTTTTTTCCACCCCCTCTGTTAATTTTTAATTAGTCAGATGCCTTACTAATTAGGACTATCATCTTTTCTAGGTCTTGATTAATACAGCTGGAACAAAATGTTCCCCGAAACAAAAACTAACATAATCTCTGACATTGTGGAGAAACTCTTATTCTGTTCTTGTCATAAATTTTTTCAGGAGAAGAAACCACAAGAGAAGCTCTTCTTTACCACTTGGAGTGCTCCAAGGAGTACTAGCATTGAATCTAAATGCAAGTCCTGATGGTTGCTTTTCCAATAAGGCATGCATTTCCATGAAGGGGCTATAATTCAGAATTTTAATAGTCATATCCATTCTATATCTTGTATAGAAAAATCTGAAAATATTATGTCTCTAAAAGTTATTTCAACCTTTTCTCTCCATTCAAATCATAAGTAAGCATAGTCAGAATAAAAAATTACTCAGCCTCTACAGAAAGGGTACAAAATATGAAGTTGCCTCATGATCAAAGGCCCAATCCACAGGCAAGAAAAGAGTTGAAGTTAATTTTTGTGTGTGTGTCATCTCCTGTCAGGACAGCTGGATACAAAAATGTGTACCAGAGACACCAAGGGATCACTCACCTAGCCCCAAGGAGTAAAATGTGTACATGAGGGACAACTGCTAAATTTGTACTGATTCCTTGAAACCCAAAAGGCAAAGCCACTCTCTTTCTGGTACTGCAGTGAAGACTCTGCTAGCTTACATTTTGTCTATATAAGGGAGATGATTATGTGTATCATATTAATTAGCTTTGGTACATTAAATTATTTTACTTCACCCAAATAACTATGCTTCAGTCAAACTTGGCAGGTGAAAGCAAAGATTAGAGCATCTTGGATAAACAATAATATTTTAAATTATGCCAACTCCCCCACATAAGAATCTCAAACCATAAGAACGACATTTTCAACCAATTCTGTTCTTTTTCAGCTATATGAGGCAGGGTTAGACCACCTTCACAGGGCAGGTTAGAAATCTTTCATGATACTAAGCTGTTTAGGTTGTTTCCCAAGATGGCAGGTATTGCTACCCTCTGGAAAGATGCCAGCATTGCACGATAATTCAAAAGCCACCACTGTGTAAATCACTAAACTGTAAAATCCATGTTGTCTATATCTAAGGACTAGGTAACCCTGAATCCTCTAGGGTATGAGGCGAATGTCTGACTCATTGTAGGAAATCAGTAAATGTTAGATGGGCGGGCAGGAGGAAAGCAGAGGGGCAGGCAGACTCCTCAGGGAGAAGTCCGATCATTCAAGATGTTCACATGGCCATTTGATGATAATGTAAACCACAGGCAGAAGCGTAGGGGCATATAAGCACATACATACCCACAGTGACAGCTCTCTTGTGGTCTCCGTGCACATGTGCCTCGTGCGCAGCCCCCTCTCCAGGGCACTGGGACACACTGTGTGCCGTGAAGGGGTCACAGGTGTGCTAGAAACACCCGCCCCTCTGCCTTTGGGCGGCAGGGAAGGGCTGGGTACAGGAACTCCCAAACACACAATTTTTTCACAGGGGCTGGAGGTATATTCACATTTTCTGTGAGTGAAAACCTTTGGGAAGTTGGATTTAGGGTATCGAGAGCACATCCATAGTGGAGAATGTATTGATGAGAGAAGAGACTAGAAACAGGCAGATACTAGGTGACACCAGAATGGAACTTGCTAATACTATATTCTTTCTCAAATATTCTGGTCATTACTTCTTTTTACTATTCCCAATGTTCACTGATTGCCCAAAATATTCTGTAAAGAAAGCAATTTTATTCTAAACAGACCCCTTATTTCTAAACAAGGCTTCCTTGTTTACGTAGTACTGAGAGAACTTTAAAATTATGAAAAAACATTTCAGGAGAGAATCAGTAAACTGGATTTGGAGGATGAGAAGAAAATAGACCCTTGATGAGGTGAGAGTTAAGGACAAAGTGGCAAATCTGGAAACAGTAATAATCTATTCACGGATCACGGGGAGGTTAGAAAACTGCAGAGCAAATGAACTTTCCATATGACTTATGAAAAAACACAAGTAGTTCAGGAGATCTTGCTAGGTACATGTCTTTTTGCGTGGATAATCAATAAAACCCCAATTACTTAATTAACAAAAGGCATGAGTAAGTATTTTTCTTTTTTAGCTGTCACAAAACTGGTGAACTTCCCCACTATGACTAATACAAAATTGAATAAACACATTTGACCTGACCAAGTACTGACTTCTGGCAAACACAGGCCACTAAATGACAGTTTGGGTCCAGGTCAACCACGGTCACTTTCTATTATCTTAAATCTCACTTGAACTAAAATAAGTGTGGCCATCAGGATTATTTATAGATTGCATATCTATAACCTGGTAAGGAAAATAGAAAAAGAAATAATATTAAAGACAAATTTGCTCTCTTTCTTCAATTTTTATCTAAGACCTAGGGCATGAAATTAAAGCTATTATTTCAAACTAGACATTCATAATACTTTTCTCTCATTTGCCAACTGGAAAATGGCAGTTTTTGTTTTGTTTTTAACCTTTGTTAACTGAAGGCCATGCTTTTAGAATTTGTAACTATTTTCTTCACTAGCTCTAAAAGTCAAAGTAAAGCCAAGGGAGAAAAGAGAATTCTTAAAGCCTCTGTATTCAAGTTAATTAAGGAAAAGTTCTTAATATTCCCTTGAATCAAATAAGCATAGGCTTTGAAATGAAATACACTGTGGTTTGAATCCTGGTTGTGTCGTTTCTCTGTATGTCTACAAACCATATACTAACTCTCTGAGATGCATTTTCCTAAACTGTAATATCTAAGATAATACCTCTCCTTCTTAGGTTGCTTCTGAGTATTAAGTAAGGTAATATATGTAAAAGTGCATGGTATGTGACAGGCATGCAATCAAATGTGGTTCTTATTTCTTTAAAGAAAAAAATATTCTGATGTTTAAATGATTTTAAGAGTGGACAGTTTTAATTTAATTCTTATGCATAGCTATCAGACGATGATTATATCACTTCTGATTTACAATGAATATACTATTAGTCATCCTGTGTATTTTCATTCCATTTCCTGTTGTTTTTATTTTATCATGATGTTACTGTTCCTTGCTTACAAGTCTCTTGTGAGTAGAAAAATAATTTAAACATCTCATAATTCCCCAAAAGAATGGAACTGGAAATTTGAAGAAATAAAGAATTGTCTATGAATAAGCAAAATTTGTAAAACATGAAACAGAAAAAATATGGTTTTAGATGAGCCATATTCAATTAGTGTAGGTAGTTTATCTAATATCATGAAAACAAAGGAAAAATCCAATGTATGTAAGCACAATCTAGACAATATAAAGCTATTTTTGCTTAACATATCACCATCCATGAAGTCATTTTTTTTTGGTTAATGTACATCTGTCATTAGATAACTTACTCTTTGTCCTTTAGTCCCTTGACCCCCAGGTGGTCCTCTTGCCCCCACATGACCCTACATGTTGAAAATTTAAAAATTAGTTAGAGAATTCACAGGAATGTTACCAGAATAGTAGTTAACCTTTCTTATGACATGTAATTTTCCTTCAGAATTCTCAAAATAAAACTGATTAGCCTTAAAAAATATGTTTTAATTATTAACCACCATACTCCTCTCCCTAATATTTTGCTTTTCACATATTTGACTGTTTGGAGTAATTTCATTTCTAAGTGTTTCATCCTGAAAAAGAATGGGATGATTTATTATGACCAAGTAGTTTTCAGGAGGAACAAACAGGGAGTGAAGGTAGAGAGATACCCACGTAGCTGGTCTGATCAGTCTAACTAACCTGCTTGGTCCATGAAAGAAGCAATGGCTATGGCTGTAAGATTTCTTTCTCATGATTCTAGACATTTATAATAATCCCATCACATAAATAAAGCTTTTTTCCTGTTATCATGAAAAATGTTCCAAATTAAAATGCCAAAAAATAGCCTACAATGAAGATTATTACTCAGCCAATTACAGTGAATTATTTTTATACCTGAAAGTCTTCAATAAAGAGTTCACTAGGAAATGAATTTTATTTATCTATTTAACACTAGGTAGATAAAAACAGTGAACTTTTACAGGATCTCAAGTTTATTTTTATTTATTATCTTACGTAAGTAAAAAGTTTGGCAACTGCGCCCTAGATCAGTCTGCTAATTTTAGAAGTCAACAACACATTTATCAATCTACTGGAATATCAAGTTTATCTTCAAAACAGAAGCTACACAAAACAGCATAAACCATATTTGTCGATAGTTCTGCTTAGGGGATCATGAATACTGATTTTTTTCATATGTAAATTTACAATAATTGTCAAATTTTGATAAATGAACTTTCCCTTTTTAGAGACAAGATTTCATTATATTTCTGTAAACAACAAAGGGACTATTTTCAAAGCTCAAATTCTGATTAATAGAGGTATATTTTCTATGAACTTTATCTGGTTGAGGATATTTACAAATTTCTAAGAAAAATATGTCAGAACTTATTATGCTTGTGATTTGTTTATCCAATTGGTCTCACTTCCAAGCTTCATCACTATGTTTTTTTATATATGGTAATTCAAAAGAAAGTTAAGTGTTTTTTAGGTTTAGGCTGCAAAATTGTATTGACTATTAGAATTGAGTAGTAAATAATATAGCAAGCAGAGGAGAGGAAGTTCAAGACACCATGACATATTATAGAATATTTTGCATTGATTTGGAAGACAAGCATCCTCCTTCAGTTTACAGTTTACTTACTTTGCATGAGAACAAAAAAATAGAGCACAACAAAAGTCATGGATTTAAATTTAAACAGACATTCTAGAAGGGAACACAAAGTCTTCTTTGTACTTACAGGTAATCCCAGTGGACCAGTGGGTCCTGGAACCCCAGGAGGACCTGGATATCCCTATGATTTGAGGGAAAACAGGAAAAACATTGACTCCATCATATCTAATTATTTTAATTGAGGACAAATCAGTAAATGATAAATAGTAATAGATGGTGATAATTTGGTAAGACTTTCCTCTCCTTTCCAAGATATAGAAGCCACAGGAAATGCTCCACAGATAGACACTAGATATAAAAAATATTTACAGAGAATCTATGTGTCCTTTTATTAGCAACTCTTTGCCTAGGGAAGAAATTTGCTAAGCAGAATCATATATTTCAATCTATTAAGAAAAGAACAGTCATCTTATCTTTCTGTAGGATATGTTGTGGTATGAATAGATGTATGCTATATAGATAATGAAACTGTATCAGTTTTGAGGTCAAGGAATTCTATAATTAAGGAGTGTGAATACGTAGAAATACTTTGGCTTGTTAAAAGTTTAGAAGGACCACACCCTTTATGGTATTAAATGGATTCAGGGAATGTCTTGGGAGGTGATAATTTCTGAAACTGATTAGCTTCATGAGTATATTAAATTTCCTGTTGACAGGAACTGGAGATGGTAAAAAAATCTTATAGTGCCTTATTAATAACATAGAAGTTGAAACTGAAAAATAACTTGGATAAAATTAATTTTTAAACAGTATTATGTACAACAAGATCCATTACAATCTATTTTCTGAGAGCAAGATTCTTTATTGATAATAGTTATTTGTTCTAGTTCCTATCACACTTTGAAACTGTTCAATAAACTAAAAAGATGCAATCCAGACATAAAGTTTATCACCAATTACTATCCTAAAGATGAATTATGGATTATGATCTTTTATATATCAAAGAATTACATCATGACCACAAATTCATGAAGAGTGGCAATGATGATCTGTGCCATTTAAACTGCCATACAAGCTGTAAAAGGAAAGTAGAATCCTAGCTGAATTTTCTTCTTCATTTATTTTAGCTAATTTATTATGATTTAATTCTTCTCTTAAAACTACAGATTCATTTAACCAAGCCATCTGATTTGCATACTTTTTAGTGCCAATTAGAATTCTTAAAGGTAAACTGTTTAAAGGAAAAGAAAATCCTAATGGAAATTTACTATAAAAACAGTATTTTTTACATAAATTCCTTCAAAGGCAGTTCTACCTCTAGAACACCTTAACCTTAGAAATTTGCTAAGCAGAATCATATATTTCAATCTATTAAGTTCCAAAGTTATGACCTCTGGAAACATCTTTCAAACCTCTGAGCTCTTACCACAGCGCCCTTTTCTCCCGGAGGCCCTACTGGACCTGGACTTCCACGCTCTCCCTTTTTCGAACAAAAAAAAGAAAAGAGAAATATTGAAGTATGTTAATTAGTCATGATTGAGCTAAGCCTAGACAGGAAAATTGTCAGTCATAATCATATCTTACATGCATATCTCATCCTAATTTTCTATTTATTTTAAATCTACAAAATTTGCATTTTTACCCTAAAATTGCTAGACTTTCAATACAATAAGAATCCTCTTAAAATATTTTTCAAGGGATAAACTATTAAAAGTCTTATTAAAATGAATAGAAATTATGAATAAACAGGACTTAAAAATGATTGTGTATCATATGCTTATAAAGTTTGTAAGTAAAAATGCTTATAATTTTGAGACAAAATATGAAAAAGGTAGTAAGGCATATTGGAAATATTAACTAACCTGAACAGTGAACAAAATTTTATTTCTGTAGTCTTTCCACACAATTAAATATAATAATGAAAATCAAATATGCTATAGCAAATTAAAAAGACTAAACTAGTTCACATTAAAATTTCCAGGATTGTCAAAATCTTAGTGTAAAAGTTTTGACTTAGTCCAGAAGTAACTAAACAAGAATGAAAAAAGTTTAAAACTAAAATTGTTAAATTAGCTCATTTTATTATATTGTTATATTAAAAAATCAATTGCTATATTGTTACTAAATCTCAATAAATATTTATTAAGCACTTTTAATGTAATAAGTGAGTTGGAAAGATATAACAGAAATTAGACTTAGAGTGTATCCTCAGTTGGAGACATGACATTAACAAAGTTGAATCAATTCCAGTACAATAAAATGTTAATTATTTGGCACTTACTCTATGTCCAGGAAGGGAAGAAATCAGTAAAAATTTGAGAAATCTGAGACTATATGGAGGAGATGGGAGTTTGAGTCCTACAAATTGGCTTTGAATAAATAGAGGGAAGAGGAGAGGATACTCTAAACCAAGAAAATAGTAAGAATAGGAATAGGAACAAGTATATGAGACAGGGAAGAGAGAAAGGTTTATATTGGACAATAGAGAATTTGTTGTACAAACTGATTAAGTGAAAATTATGCAGCATCTTGACACCAGACAGAGGAGTTAACAGGATGGACAACAGGGAGCCGATGGTTTTTCAGAATATTTCGTCACGACTCATGAAGCTGGTCCTCCGTTTATGTTATGTAGGATGGACTAGACCACAGAAAGGGAAAGGGTAGGATAAAAGTGATAAAGGGTGAATTTAAGACAAACTGATAAAAGAGTGTCTGAGTGGGTGGCTTTGGGTTGACTGTTAGAAAGGATGAGTTGTGAAGAGAAAACTCTAAGAACTGCTAAGAGAAAAAGCAGAGGATGGAGGAAAAGGTAACTGCAAAGATGAGATCACTTCATTCTGGAAATCTTAAAGAACAGAGATAGGTATATGCACACTAACAGAAATGAGATATTGGGAAGAGATGGGTTAAAATTAGCTTTAAATATTTTCTAGTCATAAACCTAGACCATCAGTTTCATCTTTTCTCTCCAGACTATATCATTACAACCAAAAGAGTACTCTGCCCTTTAAAAATTAGAAACATATATATTACTAGCTATATTTCAATATATTTAATAAGAGATTCAGTGCAGGTAATGTGTTTTAAGTTATGTTATTTCTAATTAACATAAAATATCAGGGATGTCTGTCCTTTGAGTTAAACCTAGAATTCTTTTTACTGGACAAAATAATGAAAGAAATTACCTTTTCACCAATGTTTCCAGTCATCCCAACCTCTCCAGGTATACCAACAGGTCCCTTTTAGGAAAAAAGACAAACAGAAAATACACATATACTGCACTGCTATTACAGCACCCTAGTTTTAAATCACCTGTAAACGTTATATTTGTAACTCATCCTAAATTTTATTTTAGAGTAAAATTCTTCTGGTATAGGTGTCCAGCCTACGGCTTCATACCAGAATTAATTAATCTATTCAGTCCATCAACAAATACATATGAATGTGTCAGATGTGACTGGTCCTGTGCTGGGAGGCACTGAGTTTCAAACCCAAACAGTTTCAGTCCTTGTGGAATTTACAATCCAGTGGATATTATAAAAAGTCCTGCAGTTTCCATAGCTTTTTGATGTGGTCACATTAGCTTAAGAAATCATTTCTGTCACTTCCCTCCTTGAAAGCTACTGAATACATGAGGGAACAGCACACACCCATGAATACATTCACCCAAGAACTATTTGGAGCTGTGCCACGCACTCCGCCGGCTGCTGAGAGTTCACTAGTGAGTAAGGCAGACTTAGACCCTGCGCTTATGAGGTGGAGAGACTTGTGCGAGAGACAAAAGCAACTAAATTAAAAAGTGAATAATTAAAAATTATGATATAGGCACATAAAGGAAACAACTATGATGCTGAGGTGGAGAATAAGAGAAGATCTCTGGAAAGATGGTTAGGGTAAACCTGAGGCGTGACATTTGATCTGAAAGCTGAAGATAAGAAGAGGCCAGCTAGCCAAGCAAAGAATGGAGGAAGAGTGTTCTAGGCAGAGTAACTTGAATAAAAAATGAAATTGGTTTACTGGAAAAAGTGAAAGAAAGCAATCGGTAACACTGTTTCAGATTGAATAAGGGTCAAGGTTCATCTACCTTTGTCTTTATGGATTCTACCTCACCCAGCATAGAAAGCAAAAAGAATAACAGAACAAGCTTTACAAGGAGAGCATAAATCTTTCTCCTGTCTTCAGTTATGAAGAAGTTATTTTCCACTTTATTTAAAGATGTGTGAAACATGTCTTTTTTCAATAACTATGAAGCAAAGACCCTGATTAAATAGATTATCATATAATAATACAGAAGGCACTAAAATCATGAAAAAATGGTTTGCTGTGTTGAAACTAACTGAAGTTAATGCATGGGGTGTGATTTTATCCACAGACATCTGTCCTTATCGATATCAATATCTATCTACCTCCCTCCCTACCTACATATTAATCTATTTATCCCGTGATCACATATATACTAATATATGTTAAAGACTTTCTATGTGTCTGATTTAATCCTCACAACAACCATATTTGGTACTGTATCATGATTCCCCTTTTACAGATGAGGCAAATGAGTTAAGCGGCTTGCTGAGGTTGATGAGTTGAAGTAGTAAGAATGAGTTTAAGTAGCTATTGAACACTTGAAATGTGGCTAGTCAAAACTGACATGTGCTACAAATATAAAAGACATCAAATTTTGAACGCTTATTACAAAAGAATACAAAATATATAAATAATGATTGTTTACACTGATTTCATATTAAAATAATAATGCCTTGGATACACGAGCTTAAATATTATCAAAATCAATTTCAACTGTTTCTACCTTTTTGCTATGACTTCTGGAAAATTTAGAATTACATTTGTGACTTGCATTATTATTTCTAATGGACAGCACTGATATATATTCTTAAACACTATGCTAATATTAATTACATACAACTGCAAGTGGTCTGCATTTACTTCTTTGGTTATTAAGTTTAAGAGACGGAACACTTTCACTCTGAGGCAATCCATGATCAATGGTCAGTCATTCAAATCTGAGCAGGAGCAATCAAATAGAACTCTTTTGTGAGATAGTAAAAAAAAAATAGCAGAACCTGAATACAGACTGGTTGTGATCCAGGAAAAATAAACCTTTTCCTTATACATATAATCTAAGTGAGTGAACGAAGTAGGCCCACTAGCTTATCCCAATATTGACCATGTACACCACAGAATACCACTTATTCTGCTTAGCCCACAGCACTTACTTACTAGTTAAAAGAAACTAAATTAGGTGCTAAGATTTAAAAATCTGGAGATTTTATATATAAAGATTCATAAGATTCCTAGCTTCAGATGAGCTAGCAAGTATAGAAAAGCACTCTCAAAGGCAAATACTGACAGCTCTAAGCAGCAGCCTCACTGGCACTCTTTAGTTCAGCACAGTCGCCACCAGTCCCTCTTGTGTCTTCTACCTGACCCATTTCACTGATTCCCGCTACCTGCCTCATACTGATGGGTCATTTGAGTTTGTCATCCCTGATGTATTCGAATCCGTCAAAAAGCATAATTAGACAGGTTCTCACTGGAAAATAGGCAGTTCATGGGTTCACATTCATGACCACAAGGAGCATTTAATAAAACTTAAATTGAAGAACATAGATTTAAAATGGTTCCCTTCACTACTGCTAGACCTTGAAAGCCCTTTAACAAACATGCCAAATTTGATAACACCACAAGTGTTGGCTAGAATGTGGGGAAAAAATTCATACATAGGAAGGAATATTAATTGGTAGGTACATCACTTTGGAGAGCAATTTACTGGATGTAGTAAAACTGAAGATGGACTTAATCTACAATCAAGCACTTTCATTTCAAATTGTCTACGTGGTTTTCTACTCTTACATACTAGGAGATACACAGAAATATGTTCACTGCAGCATTACTTAAATAAAACAATAGAATCATCTGAATTATCAGTATGGAAACATTGAAACTTATTCATACAATGGAAGAACTCAACAGCAGCTAAAATTTATAGACCAGATAGATCAACATGTATCAACATGAATAAACATTTTAAGAAAATTATGTTGAGTAAGTAAAAGCATACATTAGTTTCACAAGAATCCTTTTCATAATAGTCTGATTTGTTAAAGGCATAAAACACATGAGAAGGGTAAACTTTAGATAATGGCTTATATCTACATATAGAGTGGTAGCTCAAGGTTACTTTAATTTGAACTTCTCTGATAACTAGTGAGTCTGAATGTCCCTTCACAGACTTGGTGGACTTTGGGACTTATTCTGTACAATTTCTATCAAAACCCTTTGCTCAGTTTTTGCTTTTGAGATTTCCTATATTTTTCATAAAGATTTTCATATATTCTTTGGAATTCTTATATATTCAAGATATAAACTCTTTGCTGGTTTAGACACTGTAAATTCCTTCTTATGATCCTCATCTGTGAGGTTATTTTTTATGTCCCTCATTGACAGAAATCCCTAATTTTGATGTAGTCACATCCAACAGTTTTTTGCCTTATAGTTTATATTTTCTGGATCTTGTTTAAGAAGGCTTTCCATACTTTTATGTCATTAGGTAATGGGCATTCTTTCTACAGTGTTAACTTTTCTATGCAGCTCTTTAATCCAATCTGGAGTCTACCTTTTTCACAGGGTATAAGATAGGAATCCAACTTAGTTCTTTTCCATATATCCAAATGAAGCTGGCATAAAAGCACTGAAACAACTTCTGGTTTAGATTGCCAGCCAACTTGTTCAATAAATGCACAACGACCTGAAGAAAAAAGTATTAAACATATATTTATTTGTCTGTGTAATAAGCCCTATGCTAAGATTTGAAGAGGGTACAAAGATGAGCAAAATATAAGAAGTTCATATGGGTGAGGTAAATGCAAATTTTCTGTAAATTAAGAGAAGAAAAATTAAAATTCTATATAATGCAAAGGTAGGGGAATTATAGCTGGTTGAGAACATTAAGAAAAGCTTACAGAAAAGGCAGTGCTTGAAATATTGGTAAATGTTGCCAAGATAGATGGTGAAAGCATATTCAAAGTAGAAGGAATGATGAACAGAAGGTGAGAAGTAACAAATGATAAAACATTTGGGAAACATAAAGCAAATCCAGATTGTCTGGGATACAGGATTTGTGTAGGAAATAGACTGGGATAGATACATTGGTGATAAACTATTCATGGCTTTGAATGCAACTTTGAATGCCAAGGGAGACATTTGTGTTTGTGGTATTTGCAGAAGAATATGTCTTTGTAAAAGAATCATTGTTGGTTTGAGTAAAGGAGGAATATAATCATATCTACAATGAATTGAAAGTAATTTAACAATGCCGTGCTAATGTTTGGAAAAAATAGAAACGGGATGGAGAGTTACAAGCTACTCTAATAGTCTGAGTTAAGTGTAATGACTGTTACAATAGTATCATGATTCAAAGAAATGGGAGAAGCCAGAAGTAGAGGAAAAATGATGAATTATGCCATGGGGTAGTTGTGGCTCTTACTCTTAAATATTAACTTGTGAGTCCATAGAAAAATTATTTATTGAAACCATAAGAATGATGCAGTACCTACAATAATAATAGAAGGAACATAGGAGAAAATCTTAATGAAGATTCTTTGGAGGCAAGTGATAGAAGACAAAAGGAAAAGTCAGACAGGAGGAGAACAAGGAATGTGTAAAAAAGTTAAGGTCGGGTGAAGTTTCCAGGAGAGAGAATCAGTGTTCTGTGAAGGACTGAGAACGATGAGCATGGAGACAAAGTCAAAGCATTTGGCAATTAGAAGGTTGTTGGTGATCTCTAAGAACAATTTCAGTAGCTTTTGTGGTTTTGAATATGTTTGCCAAAGGGTCAAGAGACTATGTGTGTAGGGAAAGTGATAAAAAAAGTGTGTAGTTTATTCTTTTAAGATGTTTGGCAGGAAAAAGGAAGAGGCACTAAAACTTCTTGAGAACAGAATTTGAAAAATTATTCTATTTAGAATCTAGTTTGTTGCTATCTGCCAAAAAATGCAACTCGTCTATGATCGAAAAATGTTTTCTGAATAGAAGGAAATTATATTCAAGACCAACCCTTTTGCTTTGTTTCATGGAATGAATTTTTTTAACAGACTAATATTATGGCCTAATTCATCTTGATTGCTTGGAACCAACACATTATTTTCAGAGGGAAGATAGTGGCAAGAGGTATCTGCTCCAGAGGGCTATGCCCTAGCCTGCTCCCTATCTCTAGATAGTGTCCTTGCACTGGGAATGCTTTGCGAGTTGTAGAACTCACAGCTGAGAGTCATGTGCTGAGCAAATTTGCCCCATAACCTTCTCTTTCTATTAGCAGAAACACTGTTTAACAGGATAGACTAAAGTGATGTGACTTGTTCTGATTTTTTCCATGAAACCTTAAGTGCAATATATATATATATATAAATGAAAGCCAAGGGCAAACAATTACATTTCCAATTTTAAAGTGCTCAGGTGCATATTATGTGTATGTAGAAACAGCCATAATTTATTTGTATTTTTTTGATCTATGGTCCTTCAGGATAAAAATATGGATGACTTCTATTTCTGTTCCTTTCAGTTCACTCTTCATTTCTAAACAAATGTTGAAACCTTTTACATGATTGGATTAGCTATCTATTGCTGCCTAACAACTTACCTCAGAAGTTAGTGGCTTAAAACCATAAACACTTATTGTCTCACAGTTTCTGTTGGTCAAGAATTCGAGAGCAGCTTAGATGGCTGGTTCTGGCTCAGAGTTTTCCTGAGTCTGCAGTCAAGATTTGACACAGGCCATCATCTGAAGGCTTGACTGAGGCCAGTGAATACATTTCAAAGAAGGGCTGCTGACTGGAGACATCAGGTCCTCACTGGCTGTTGGCAGGAAGCCTCAATTTCACACCACGTAGGCCTCCGTAGGGGTCTGACTACACAGTAGATGGCTTTCCCCAGAGCAAGTGACCGAGTAGAGTAACGGAGCAAGGAAGAAACTACAATGTCTTTTATGATGTGGTCACACATGACCACTTTCACCATGCCCTATTCATTAGATGCAAGTCACTAAGTCCACTTCACGTTCAGAAGGAGAAAGAAGACTCCACCTTTTGGCGGGAAGAATATCAAAGATTTTGCAGACATATTTTAAAACTATCACAATGACTACATTTTATTCTTGGTTTGATTTGATATTTTATTAAGACATATTCCTCCCAATAGTTTTCTTTAGTTTCTTACATCTATTTTCAAGTTCTACACTTCTGCAGGAACATTCTAAATTATCACTGTTGGAAGATATACATTTTCCCAAAGATGAAATGCATAAAGCTCCATTTTTATTTTATTAGTTATTGATTATCTATCATGTATAGAGCACTATACTATTTAATTTAAAAATAACTAATAACTAAAATATAAAGTAGATGGCAAAAACTGCCAGAAGATAAGTTCTATAGAATATCAGATAAAGTAGGAGTCAGTAAACTATGACCCCAAGGCCTGGCTGCCTGTTATTGTAAATAAAGTTTCAATGGAATACAGTCAAACTTCTTTGTTTACCTTTTGTCCATGGCTGCTTTCACCCAATGAAGGAACAGTTGAGTAGCTGCAACAGAGACTGTATGGTCCACAAAACCCAAACCATTGCTGATGGTTGTTTAAGGTTAATACAAAGCAATCACTGAAGCCATAGCCTTCATTTGTAACAATTACAAGCAACTTATACCTTTTTGACCAAGAATTTTCATTAAAAATGTTTCAGAACACTGAGTCCACATCCAATGCACATTAACTAAAATGACAAAGCTTTTAGCCAGAACATGTTGTATGTTAAGATCTAGACAACTCTATAATAATTAAAAACATTTTACTTTTTGCAAAATATGATATATAATAGTCTACATTAAAGATTTTGTTAGCTAAAGAAGAAATTCATAAGGCCAATAAGTCTATGTATAACAAATCACGTTAGAACTGAAAAGAAATACTAAAGACTGATATAAAATTAGAGTATTTCCTAGTTGAAACTAAAATGTTTAATTTTTTAATATAAAGTTCTTAGACTTGACAATTATCTTAAGCAGTTCATCATGCCTTCACTATGGTTTAGAACTTCTGTATATTGTTTCAAATTTTCTTTTCAATGTGTAAATAGCTTCACTTACAGGAAAAAGAATTTCCAACCTCAAAGCCCTTCAAATTCACCCTATTGAAAATGCAGTATACAATGCTAATTCTCTAGGATTTAGTTCTGTTTTATTGTAGAAACATATTAACTTCAGCATTTGCAGTACTGTTACTGTGCTTACTCTGTTTAAAAATAAAACATTCTTGGAAGTCATCTTACCATAACAACAGTGTTATTAGGTGGTATTATATGAAATTGCTGATATTTGACTATTTTTTACTTTAAAAAATAGGAATTTTATATGGTCCAATCTAGCACAAACTCTTGAAGGAAGAAGAAACAGAAGATTGAGAAAATAACTTCAAGTACTACATGGGAAAATATGCTTCCATATCTAATATTTATTTCCCCACCTCAAGACCTCGTTCCTTCACACTTTTGTACAGGAAGACAATGATACAGGCTACTGTCAGTGTAGACAGATAAGGAGAAGATATAGAAAAATGGAAAGAATGTGTGTAATCTGGTTAAGAAAGAGGAATTTTTTAGATACGATGAATATGAGATACCTATGAGACATTCTGGTAGGCATATTCACTACACCATTGAATCGTGTGGCTCCAGGGCTAAGGAAAGATATCTATGAATCATCAGCAAACATATAGTTAAAGACTGAGAGAGTAGATGACTCAGCAGAGAGTAGGTAGAGTAAGAAAAGGAAAAGGCCAAAAACAATAACATTTGGGGAACAGGTTGAAAAAAAGAAAACTGACAATTGACCATCCATAGAAACCAAGCACACTGTAAAAAGGAGGGCACTGTCTGTCTTTTTTTGTCCAACATTTCTTCAGACCTTTTCACTGGGGAAAATTTTACAACTTAACAAGAATTTAAAAACCTTTTCTGTTCATTTGTAAATACATCACTAACCCTTGGATACTTCGTTCCTATTTTCAAATGAAACCTGTGAGTTAAGAATACATTCCCTTAACAGTGTGACTTGGAGTGAGCTACTTCAGCTCACTGTGACCCATCCTTCACCATTCAGCAAGATGTGACTTTAAGTTCATTACTCTGCATGTTCTCTAAAGCAAGGATGATGTTTCTTCTGATACTGTATCCTTTATGCCTACACTGCCTGGAATGCAGAAATAATTAATAAATACGTGTTGAATGAATGAGTGAACAAATTAGATAGAAGAGTGTGGTGGGAAACAGGGATAAGCTGCCCACATTACCCTTTAAGCATAATCTTCTTTACCCCTGTAATCAAATCTTTCCAAGTTTAGGATTCAGCAGAGAGGCTTATATCCAAAGACTAATTAGTGAGGGTACAAAAAGGCCTGGCTACATTTGCCTAATGAGACTACTCTGATGGGCCATATATGCCCCTGAGCTCCCTAATGGATGGCTTGGGCTCTTCCGTCCTTCAGTGGAAGGGCAGAGAAAACTGAGCAAAAGCCCAGGATTTTTAGACAGAGTAACAAAACTATAGCAAATATTAAATCCCTAATCAAGACAAGTTTTTTATTCTAAGATTAGGGCCTTCCTTGGTGGCTGGGAGAGCAGGGGGAACGGACCCCTGACGCTTCGGATACGATGCCAGAAAGACGTCCCTGAAGATTCTGAACCAACAGATTCTTTGAACGCTACGAGCTTACAATGTGGTCTGCCTCTCCTTATTCATGCTATCAGTCTCCTCTGTAAGAAAACATGTGTCCCAATTAGGATTTGTCCGTAAGTCCTCTTCTGGCCATTGTGCCAATAACAGAGGTAAGTCACAGCACAACCCCTTGGGAGCTTGTTGCTCCTCATAAAAGAAGGGACTATACCCCAAAGGAATGAAAGATCTAATCAAAATGTACTGACAGGAGCTAGGAGAGCAAGGGTGGTCCCTGATTCCATGGGTACTTGATCAAGGAAGCTCTAACATAAAAAGCTTAAACAAAACATCACATTAGACATGGAAGAGTTTTAATTTGGGAGCACTTCTCCAAGAGAAAAGATTTAACACGCAGGCAAGGACCTCAAGGTATTGTGCAAAGCTGCAAGTCCAAGCTGTGAGGTAAGCACTCTGCCACTCTGGCCATATCACTGAGCCAGTGGTATTAGAGACATCAGTGGTAGGAAAGAAAGCTATGTAGAGCTATGGCAGGCCTTGACAGGAAGCACACAACACAGGCTTCTGGGATTCTGAAGCAAGGCCATGCCACCAGCAGCAGAGAATTAAATGTGTTTTGAAAGGCAAATTCTAGTGTGCCAGCAGGCTCCAGTACAGACTGAGCACCTAGCAACTGGACGCCACTGACCCCGCACCTGGATCTACCTATCATAAGCTGAGTCACATCAGGCAGAAGGCCAAGCCATTCCAGTGCAGTCTGGGATATGAGGATGCACGTACAGGCGAACTGACTGAACAAGAAGTTCAGATCCCCAACCAGTGCCTTTTTTTAAACTGACAACTTTGGCTATCTGGGGCATCCCTTATCAACACCTAAGGGAGAAGGAAAAAACCTGAACTTGGTTTATGGGTGGTAGGCTTAGTGCAAGGGACTGAATGTTTGTAGATCTTCAAAATTCATATGCTAAAGCCCTGACATGATGGTATTTGGAGGTACGCCTGTGGGAGGTAATTAGGTCATGAGAATGGAACTCCCATTATGGGATAAGTGTCCTAAGAAGAGGAAGAAAGCTAGCCCTTTCTATCTGCACCATGTGAGGATAAAGCAAAAAGAAAGCCACCTGCAAACCAGGAAGAGGGCCTTACAGGCCGTAGATCTGTCAATACCTTGATCTTGGACTTGTAAGCCTCCAGAGAATGAGAAAGAAACATTTGTTATTTAATCCACCCAGACTATGATATTTTATTACAGCAGCCCAAACTGACAACATTTAGTATGTAGGTGTAGACTGAAAATGGGTGGAAGCTGCACTGCAGAGTCACCCGGGAATGCCATAAGAGGCAGTGGCAAGGGGACATCTTTCTAATGGGCAGAGTGTCTGGCAGACCATATACATTGTGGGTAGAAGTGTCATAATGTTATAATATGTACAGACTAATGGGCATTTGTGAGTCACCCAACTAGTTGGTTAGGCACTTGAAAGGAGATCGTAAGAGGGGAACAAGGATTAAGAGGCATATGGATGGGTAACTAGACATAAAGTAT
Source organism: Smutsia gigantea (assembly GCA_032199065.1). Classification (NCBI taxonomy): domain Eukaryota; kingdom Metazoa; phylum Chordata; class Mammalia; order Pholidota; family Manidae; genus Smutsia; species Smutsia gigantea. Next base: position 52,814 of record JAVSCE010009078.1, read on the forward strand.
GAAGTTCTTTGTGTCAACTGTTAATGCCTAGCAAAGAGGGTCAGACATGGACAAGTACCTGGAAGGAGATAAAGTAACTCAGAAAGTCGATGTCAGCAAGTTTTGGTGATCAGTCACCTCAGTGCTGGTAACCGAGCATATGGGCGTATGAATGGGATGGGCACGGTGGGAGAGATGGAAGGTCCGCATGAGCCTGACATCATGGGTTCCCATTTAACAAGGGTAAATTACCCACTGCTGCTACTGAATGTCCACACTGCCAACAACAGAGAACGACACTGAGTCTGTGATATGATGCAGTTCTTCAAGGAGACCAAGCAGCCGCCAGGGTGCAAGTTCACTCTGTAAGAGCCAAAGATTTATTCTAACAGAAATGACATACTCCGGCAATGGGCCACCTTCTTCCACTCGGGCCTTAATTAGCAGCAGTGTCAGATGGCCTACAAGGTGTCTAATGTACTATACAAGATCCCAAAATATATTGTGTCAGACATTTTACAACAACTAAGGTGTGGAAGTGGGCCTATGTCTGTAGATCTAATAGTTATGTCACATGTCACCAAGGAGCTTCCAAACTGACAGAGCACTGCAATAGGACAAGGTGCCATTACTAGGTGACACTTTATAAGGACAAAGCAACACCCTATAGGATGAAGAAGCATACATCGGATTCAAAGACATTTATATGGTTCTGGATCTCCAGCAGGAAATATTCATTGGTCTTGGAACCAAAGGGTGGAAACAAAATTAATCCTACTTACTATCACTCGTGATGTTTCTGCAGGGGACGCTATACTTACCATCCCCACAAAGCGTAGGCTCTGCAGGAATGGAGGTCCTCGTCCATGAAGAGGACACATTTTTACCAGGTGACACAGTAAGGGTTCTTCTGAACTATAAGCTATGGCTGCCCCCAAACACTTCATGTTCTCTGCCTCCAGGTACCAGCAGGCCCGGGAGAGTCACTATCCTAGCACAATTAATTCACCCTGATCATCAGGAAGAAGAAGATTCGTATCGTTTGCAGTCCTAAAACTAGGTGCAGTGTCAGGGGCTATAATATGTACCACCAACTCCTCAGGCGTCCTCCTGGAAGAGGATCCACCAGAATCTAGAGGATCATCCTCCTGAAGAATCTGGAGAAGTGGGTCCAGGCGACACAAGTCAACTGTGGTGAGCACCACGCCGCGCCACCCAGATCCTCCTCTAGGGAAGAACCTATTGCCCGAGCTCTCATCAGCTTCATGGTTTGCCTCAGCTTCAGAGCACCTTTCTGAGCAAAGGCACAGCTTTCTCAGAGTGGAGCATATACAGTAACTGTTGAGTCAGAGTATAAAAGCCCAACCCTTTAGCCCAGCATAATGGGTTATAAAGGATTCAGAGCTTGCTCTTGGGATGGTTGAGATTTTGTGGGGCCCTTATCAGTTTAACTTCTCCCACCACCCAATCCTGCTTCCTCTTCCTCTTTTCTCAAGTGTTGCTTCCTAATAAAAATCTTGTGGCAAATGCCACCTCAGCAGTCTGCTTCTGGAGTATCCAACTTGTGCTCACCATGTGGGTCTCAATCCACTGCGGACCATGGAATTACTGCAAATGTCAGTGAGTCCATATATAGGCGCTGAGAATATACTAAATACTTAAAAGCACAACTATTATTTGTTGGCCTGTAAAAACCATCTTCATCCTTGAAAACACTGAAAATCACTAAGATAAGAGTATGTCTGAATTAATAAACAAAGGCAGATTCCCATTTAAACAAAGTCTGAGGTTCTGGAAAAATATGGGGAATTTCTACCTGATTCAATATTCTCTTAAATTTGATGAATACAAGATATAATTGTTATACTTAGTAGTGTAGCTACCAATGTATATACTTAAACCTGCTTGTAATGACTGCCACCATCCTCAGGACAAATAGAATGTTTTATCCTGCTTCACTGTTCTCTGCATATATTTGGTTTTTGGGGATTGGTTCATAGGTCTAAAGTACAAGAAAATATAGCATTTGGGATGCAAATGAGGAAGATTCTCTGAGAGAGCATCTGGAGTGGGATATTTATCCCTCTCCCTTTGTACAAGTAACAAATCTTTTCTTGATAGGCTGGGGTTGAAAGTTTTTGGAGCTCATCAAAGCCTAATGACCCTTTGGCAGCAAAGATGATAGTTTATTATAATTTGTTTTCCAGAATATTTGATTCACTTTACAAAAAGAATTCTTTAAGCCCACTTCCCTTTCAAGTGACATATGTGACATTTTACATGGACAATTTTACTAGATGAATATCTAGTCCCTAAAGAATTCAAAAAGCCAAATGAGGAAATGATGTAGTACAGAGATTATGCTAAATCATACCTGCTACTGAACATAGGAAATAAGATAGCTCTTAATTATTTTTTTCTTGCAGTTAGGTAGGAGTATAAGTAAATAAAAACAACTGATTTCTCACCTGTGCTATCTACTGATACTTTGAAACTAAGACTGTGCCTAATTAGCCTGATTAAAGTTTCTGAAAACTGAAGATATATTATCTATAAACACTGGTGACTAAAGACAATTATATAAAAAGCCTGCAAGCATTCATTCATTTAGTCAATGAGCATTACTTGAGAATATAATACATGCCAAGCATTAATATATAATGTAGAATATTTTACATGGTCAGTTAAATTTAGAATATAGACAAGCACTTCATTATTTTAGAGATTCCTGACTGGACAACAGTTTATTTTGGCAACATAGTTCCTCCACTTCAGACTCCTCACATTTGGATATTTAGGTTTCCTAAAAGACATAACTCAATGGTCTGTTCAGTATCCAAATAGGGATTTCAGTTTCTGACATTTTCCTAACTATTTGACTCTTATTCCATGGGATTACACATACAATCATGAAATAAAATTTCAGAATGAAGTTTTGCCTCAAGAAGGTCTGACAATGATTAAAAGAATATGCCTGGAATGTCTATTCAACAGATGCTTTTACTCATACTTATGTTACAAGAAGTTTAAGAATAGAAAGGCAACTGGCACTGTCCTCCCTGCACGAAATTTTGTTCACATGTTCTGCTCTTTGAATGTCTCTCTTGGCAATATATTAAAGATGATAAAATCAGTATCAGCACAGGGCTATCACCTATCTTGGTTGAACTTCTTAGGTTATTAGCTAAAAAAAAAAAAGTAAGTTGCATGAGAAGAGGAATTCCCTTGCTATGACTTGTGTTGCAAAACATTTGAATTGCAAGTTTTTCCTGACTCTAATAACTAGCAGATCATTCACAGAGAATATGTGCTTAAAATCAATGCACATTTTTTTCACATATAAACCATTAAATTAGTTCTCTATTTCTTTCATGCAGAAATCACAGGTGTTGAGTTCTTTGTGGATTCTTTTGGAAGACAAAATGAGAGAAAAAAAAATTTATTGTCTGAAGAAATAAAAGGCATCCAGATCGGCAAGGAAGAACTCAAACTGTCCTTGTTTGCAGATGATATGATATTGTACATAAAAAACCCTAAAGAATCCACTCCAAAACTATTAGATCTAATATCTGAATTTAGCAAAGTTGCAGGATACAAAATTAATACACAGAAATCTGTTGTATTCCTATACACTAACGATGAACTAGAAGAAAGAGAAATTAGGAAAACAATTCCATTCACAACTGCATCAAAACGAATAAAATACCTAGGAATAAACCTAACCAAGGAAGTGAAAGACCTATACCCCAAAACTACAAGACACTCTTAAGAGAAATTAAAGAGGACACTAATAAATGGAAATTCATCCCATTCTCTTGGCTAGGAAGAATTAATATTGTCAAAATGGCTATCCTGCCTAAAGCAATCTAAAGATTCAATGCAATCCCTATCAAATTACCAACAGCATTCTTCAATGAACTACAGCAAATAGTTCTAAAATTCATATGGAACCACAAAAGACCCCAAATATCCAAAGCTATCCTGAGAAGGAAGAATAAAGCAGGGGGGATTACACTCCCTGACTTCAAGCTCTGCTACAAAGCTATAGTAAACAAGACAATTTGGTACTGGCACTAGAACAGACCCATAGACCAGTGGAACAGAATAGAGTCCAGATATAAGCCCAAGCATATATGGTCAATTAATATATGATAAAGGAGCCATGGACATACAATGGGGAAATGACAGCCTCTTCAACAGCTCGTGTTGGCAAAACTGGACAGCTACATGTAAGAGAATGAAACTGGATTACTGTCTAACCCCACACACAAAAGTAACTAAAAATGGATCAGAGACCTGAATGTAAGTCATGAAACCATAAAACTCTTAGAAAAAAACATAGGCAAAAATCTTGGGCATAAACATGAGCAACTTCTTCATGAACATGTCTCCCCAGGCAAGAGAAACAAAAGCAAAAATGAACGAATGGGACTATATCAAGCTGAAAAGCTTCTGTACAGCAAGAATACCATCAGCAGAACAAAAAGACATCCTACAGTATGGGAGAATATATTCATAAATGATGTATCCAATAAGGGGTTGACATCTAAATTACGTAAAGAGCTCACGTACCTCAACAAACAAAAAGCAAAGAAGCCAATTAAAAAATGGGCAGAGAAGCTAAACAGACACTTCTCCAAAGAAGAAATTCAGATGGCCAACAGGCACATGAAAAGATGCTCCACATCACTAATCATCAGAGAAATGCATATTAAAACCACAATGAGATATCATCTCACACCAGTAAGGATGGCCACCATCCAAAAGACAAACAACAAATGTTGGCGAGGATGTGGAGAAAGGGGAACCCTCCTACACTGCCGGTGGGAATGTAAATTGGTACAACCATTATGGAAAGCAGTATGGAGGTTCCTCAAAAAACTCAAAATAGAAATACCATTTGACCCCGGAATCCCACTCCTAGGAATTTACCCTAAGAATGCAGCAGCCCAGTTTGAAAAAGATATATACACCCCTATGTTTATTGCAGCACTATTTACAATAGCCAAGATATGGAAGCAACCTAAGTGTCCATCAGTAGATGAGTGGATAAAGAAGACGTGGCATATATACACAATGGAATATTATTCAGCCATAAGAAGAAAACAAATCCTACCATTTGCAACAACATGGATGGAGCTAGAGGGCATTATGCTCAGTGAAATAAGCCAAGCAGAAAAAGACAAATATCAAATGTTTTCACTCATCTGTGGAGTATAAGAACAAAGAAAAAACTGAAGGAACAAAACAGCAGCAGACTCACAGAACTCAAGAATGGACTAACAGTTACCAAAGGGAAAGGAAAGGGACTGGGGAAGATGTGTGGGGAGGGAGGGATAAGGGGGAAAAAGGGCTATTACAATTAGCACACATAATGTAGCAGGGGTGGGGATGGGGTAGGGGGATACCGGGCAGGCAGTATAGCACAGAGAAGACAAGTAGTGATTCTATAACATCCTTCTACGCTTATGGACAGTGACTGCAATGGGGGTATGTGGTGGGGACTTGATAATAGGGGGAGTTCAGTAACTATAAGGTTGCTCATGTAAATGTATATTAATAGTAGCAAAATAAAAAAATAAAAATAAAAATAAATTGGATACTAAAAAAAAAATCTATTGTCTGATACCTCCCATCAACTCCCTCTTCCACCCAAACATCTATACTCAAAAATGAGGAAAAAAATAACAGCATGGTATTGATGGATGACTTGTCTAAAAACCTAAGTTCCTGTTTAGACTTTCAATTCTGAAGCAGGTCATGGGACTAGTTTTAGTCTCATCCTCCCAATTCTAAAAAACAGGGAGGCTGGAGTAGGTTAACTCCTCTCACACTTTCCAGTTCAAAAATTCTATAATTTAACCATCAGGAAGATGAAAAGCACTCAAGTATTTAAAGGTAATTAAAATTTTTAAACAGATTGGAAAAGATATAAATTTTTAAGAAATAGGAATACTTTCATTTCCCAATGAAGAGGGTGTACCTAACATTCTGTATCTTCAGTAAAGAAGCGATTTACTGACATCTATCGGAGGCAGACTTGGTGACTTCTCATAGATCTTTATTGTTTTCCTTAATCTTGTTGTTTGTTAATTTTTTAAAAAAACTTATCTTCTAACCATGTGTAAGCTCTTTGAAAGTAGAAGCTGTGCTCTGTTACTCTCGATGTTCATCTCAGTTCATCTCATTGCCTAGTACCATACTTGACACACAGCAGGTTCTCAGTAATTATCTGTAGAATGAATGCAAAGTGTAAATTGTATGCTGGATTCTTAATTAAAATATTGAAATTGGGAAATTTCCCACAGTTTACTTACACATAGAAATGTTATGATCTTTACTCATCTGGTTTAAGTTATGAAAAAATAAGGAAGTAGAGACCAGACAGGAAGAATGTCCTCAAGAGACTGTCTTTCTTCTCTCGTTAGCCAGTGGCAAATACATTTGAACTTCTCTGCCAACTATGGTTCTTTGCAAGACTATCTGATTGACACACATGATGTTTTTAGGGCTCAAGTGTATGGGAACATTTTTAAGGTATGCTGCAAAAAAACTTAGAACGCTCTTCTGAAAGGTGAAGATATCGTTTGCCAGAATGAAATCATAATGGGTCACATTTCTCATTTATTTCTTGCATTATAATCTCTTCTTGTATCATTTATTCCTGCTAGTTCTGAGTATTTATCTTACATAGTTTTGGACTCACCAGGTGGTTAGCCTAATCTTAGCTTCATTCTGAGCCTATCATTCAGTGTATGATATTGCTCACTAATTCCTAGTATTGACTTTTAGAGATATTTGGTTTGTTTTGCTACATTGTAGAATATGCTGGGTAAACTGGTAATCTCACTTTACAGGTAGAAAATCCCCTCTGGGTAGAGAACAGGTCCTTGAACATTGACTGTGCGGAGGATATTAATTTATTTTTCCAATGAGAGTCAAACTCAGCTATCTCTCAGCTACCTGGGGGTATCAAATTTAGCCAAAGAGTCTTACTCTTTATAAATTCAAATCTATATTATGTCAAATCTCATGCTCTTTCTAAAATCTCTCATCCATCCCTTCTCCTTCATATGTAACAATTACTTAACTTTTTTATATAGTACTTTCTGCTTACTTTTCAATATTCAAGCTGAAACAATTATTATTCAATTGAAATTCCTATTTTTCTCTGTAGTTTATGCATATTGACTAAAGAATATGGAAAAATAATGACTACAGAAAGAAAGAAATCCATTTGATATGTACTTCATGCTCTTCCAACTAGAAAAAGGGAATAATGATCCTGGGCTGCAAACCTTTAAGAATAAATGAGATATTAAACATACGAGTGTTAGCACATGGCATCAACAGATGCTTCAATAATCATTAGTCACTATTCTCTTGCAGGTAAGGAATTGCCTTGATGACTTGATCAATTCCTTAACATCCTTATCCCTATCCCTTTGTGACACCGAGGTGTTTTAGATTCGTCTACCATAACTAGATGAGCACACAATAGTCTTGACAAATACATGTGGAACTGAACTGACTCTAACTGCCACCAGATTGGCAAGTATTTCAATCCAAGAATTATTTACTGAATTTCTGCCATATCCCAGGCATGTGCTAGATAATTAGAAAACTAAGATGAAACCTTGTTTACAATCTAGAGCTTCAATACAGTGGCAAAAATATAGGAGGCATAGAGAAGGGAAATCTAACTTGGCAAAGTTGCCTTATTTGAATATACACAATTCTCTCAGTTTTATCTAGGTATATTAACCAGAAATTTAATGAAAATAAAATAAATGACTATTGGACAGGTTTTCATGCTGGGCATGTCACCTCAGTATATCTACTGACAACAATGAGGAAGATATCAATACTTGATATTTGTGTTGGTGGTGATTCTTTAGATCTGACTCCAAAAGCAAAGGGAATAAAAGCAAAACTACGCAAGTTGGATGACATCAAACTAAAAAGCTCTGCACAGCAGAGAAAGCAATGAATAAATTGAAAAGGCAACCTACAAAGCAGGAGAAAATATTTGCATATCATATATCTGGTAAGGGGTTAATATCCAAAATATATGAAGAATTCATACATCTCAACAGTGACAAACCAAACAATCCAATTAAAAAGTAGGCAGAGGATCTGAACAGAACTTTCCCAAAGAAGACCTACAGATGGCCAACAGGTACATGAAAAAAATGCTCAACATCCCAAATTGTCAGATAAATGCAAATCAAAACCACAATGAGATATCACCTCACACTTGTTGGAATGGCTACTATTGAAAAGAGAAGATATAAGTGTTGACGAGGATGTGGAGCAAAGGGAACCCTTGTGCTCTGTTCGTGGGGATGTAAACTGATGCAGCCACTATGGAAAACAGTATGGTGTTTCCTCAAAAGATTAAAAATAGTATTTCTATATGATCCAGCATTTCGCCTCTGGGTATTTATACAAAGAAAATGACAACAGTAACCCATGTTCATCACAGCATTATTTACAATAGGTAAGATATGGAAACAACATGAATCTAGTGATGGATAAAGAAAATGTGTTGTATATACATAACATGGAATACTATTCAGCCATAAAAAAGAATTCAATTTTGCCATTTGTGACTACATGGATGGATGGCCCTTAAGGGCATTATGCCAAGTGAAATAGCTCAGACAGAGAAAGATGAATACTGTATAATCTCACTTATATGTGAGAAAACAAACAAGAGCAAAAAACAAACTCATAGATAAAGGAACAGATTGCCTGAGGCAGGTGGTAGGGAGTGGGTCAAATTGGTAAAGGGGGCCAAAAGGTACAAACTTGCAGCTAAAAAATAAGTCATGAGGACAAAAAATAAATAAATTATTCCTTGAAGTGTGGTGCATGTATCCTGATGAGAATAATCAATCTGTTCTTGCTTTTTGAGGGCCAAATCACATCTTAACTCTTTCTAGAAGCCTTCTTGACTACCTTAAACTGCCCTAAGCTCTCACTACCTTGATCCTCTTTAATAAATGAATTATTTATTATACATTTTTTAGTAGCTAAAAATAAACCATTCACTATTATCCTATTTTTTCTATCATGAATTTATTACTTTTTGAGACTCCATGATCCAGTATCTTCTGCTACACTGAGAAAGCAGTCCGGTCCCAGAGTCCTTACTCTTACCACTTTATTATACCCATCTAGGGTATTTTGTTTCCACAGTCATAGTTATATATGATATTCATTATTTCATTCACCAATATTTCACTTGCTAGAACACCTGGCAAATGAAAGATTCTTGTGCTAGATAGTATGATGGGCATAAATAGGAATATAAACATGGATTCTTCCCCAGAGACATTTCTAATAAAAAAGAAAGCCAAGGGATACATGCTATATATCTAACACACAAAAACTAAAGTGTTAGATATGAAAAAAGACTACATTTTATGAAATTTAACAGGATGGAAAGTTTACTTAGGGATTTACAGAAAATTTCCTATAGGCACTGCTTGAGCTAGGTCTTTAATGATAATGTAAAGATAAACAAAGACTTGGATGTACACAGATGGAAGGGTTGGGCATTTCAAATCAGAACTAAGAATCTATCTCAATCATTAATCTCTAAATAAATATTTAATGCATATTAGGCAACACACACTGTATGTAAGATATAGTCCCTTGTATCTGTAGCATCTAGCAGAATATTTGATAAATATTTGGTATACAACTAACATTTGCAGAATAATAAAAAAAAGAGTGGATTAAGGTTATAGAATAAAGGATGGATACAAGATATACTGCAAGTATAGAACTGACAAAACAATCATTTTTAAAAGGTAAATGTAAAAGAACAGACGGAATGTAAACAAATGCTGAGTTTAGGGAGCTTTTACTCTATCTCTTACATAGCATAACTTTCCCTTACCAAAGTCCTAGTTAAAATATTTGACTATTATCTCTCCCTAAAACTACTGCAGTTACTTATTTAGAGCTATCCCTCTATCTTCAGTTTTCTTCCACCTTGCAGCCAGCATGACATTTCTATCTGGTTAATATGATTATTTTATCATATTCCTATAAATTCAGCATGTCCTTATTGCCTATAAGATAAAATGTGAACCATCCACAAGATAATGTGGATGGCATATAAATAGGGCTCTTCATTATTTGATCACTGTCTACCTGTCCAGGCTATTTCCTCTCTTCCCTTTTCATGGTATGATGCAGTAGTAGCAAACTAATAGCAATTTAGTATATGTTGGGTTCCTTTATGATCTTATCCTTGGTTCTGGACTGCTACCTACAGTCCTGCCTAAAGCCCTGCTCTAGTTCTAGAAAAACTGCCTGACATGATACAAGGTCCCTCTCAAGCACAGATTCCCCTTCAAAGCCTTCTCCTGGTTCCTCCATACAGAATGTAGTGCTTTTTACTTATAGCTACATAATTACTGTATTGCAACTGTTTTTTCCATGTTTTCTCACTAATATATCAAGAGCAAGAACCATTTGTTTACCTTTCATGTGTAGCATTTAGCAGAATATTTGATAAATATTTGGTATACAACTAATATTTGTGGAATAGTGAGAGCCTTAAAAAAGAGTGGATTAAGGTTATAGAATAAAGGATAGATACAAGATATATTGCAAGTATGGAACTGACAAAACTTAGTCATTTTTGAAAGGTAAATGTAAAAAAACAGAGGAAATATAAACAAATGCTGAGCTTTCAACACTAGGTAACCAAATGGTGGTGGCATCAAGTACAGAAAATGCTGAGAGGAATAGAGTCTACCAAGAGGGAGACAAAGGAAGCTCCTGAACACACCGCGTCCCACGGTCACACCAAATGTACAGCTATACTTGGAGCAGCTCCCTCTGAAAGAAATCCAGAAACTAGCTAAGCAACTCCTACACATCAGCAAATGGGAAAATGTCCACATCAAAATGGCTGGAAAGGCCGAGATACGCTCACCATAAACTCTATCACTGGCACAGTACTGTAGAATTGAGAGGAAACCCCAATTTTCAGCTTTTCCCCAAGGAGTGAAGGGTTTGGACCCTACCTCTAATGTCCCAACTTTTAAGACTCCTGCAAGAGAGATGGGCTCTCTAAACACATAGCTCTGGGAGCCAAAAGGGCTTATGTCTACAAGACTGGTAAGATTATAGCAAACGAAGAAGCAATTCTTAATGATTGCATGAACTCTCATCACATCTATTGCCCCAGGTGTCAGTGTAGAAGGAGCCAGCAAAATCACCCATACCCAATCTCTTCCTGAAAGAGGTTTACCTGCATATTTTAAAAGTTGCTGCCTGGGGTTAAGGCTTCTAATCTATAGCAGGTATCTATGGGTTGGGTGTAATCTTCCCCAGAGACCAGAGAAGCCAGTGGACACCTCTCCTACTTTCTCCCTCCAGCATGCCCCAAGTCATCAGTATCTCCTTGAAAAGCGTTTGTATACATGACTACACTCCAATTTTTACAGCTGCTCCCCAAGGGATAGGTCTCTAGATTGCATTTGGCAAAATTCAACATCCTTTCTGATAAAAACTCTCAACAAACTGTGTATAGAGGGAACATACCTCAATATTATAAAGGCTACATATGACAAGCCTATAGCTAACATCATACTCAAAGGTTAAAGCGTGAAAGCTGTTCCTATAAGATCAGGCACAAGACAAGGATTCCCACTATTGCCACTTTTATTCAGCCTAGTGCACTGGAAGTCCTAGCCAAAGCAATTAGGCAAGAAGAAGATATAAAGGCATCCAGATTAGAGAGGAAGAAGAAAAACTGTCAGTTTTCTCAGATGACATGATGTTGTATTTGGAAAATCATAAAAACTCAACCAAAAAACCAAACAGAACTAATAAATTATTTCAGTAAAGTTGCAGGATACAAAAGTAAAATACCCAAATCACCTGCATTTCTGTATACCAACACTGAACTATCAGAAAAATTAAGAACACAATCTTGCATACAATAGCATCAAAAAGAATAAAATACTCAGGAATAAATATAACCAAGGATGAAAAAGATCTGTGTACTAAAGACTATTAGACATTGATGAAAGAAATAGAAGACAAAAAAATAAATCAATTTTTACAGGAATAGAAAGAGCAATCCTGAAATCTGTATAGAACCACAAAAGATCCTAAGTAACCAGAGCAGTCTTGAGAAATAACAACAAAGCTGGAAACATACTTCCTATATTTCAAACTATATTACAAAGCTGTAATAATAATAGTGTGTGTTGGCATGGAAAAGGTCACATAGATCAATGGAACAGAATGGAGAACTCCAAAATAAATCTACACATTTGTGGTCTATTCATTTATGCTGAAGGAGTCAATAATATTCAATAAGAAAAGGAAAGTCTCCTCAATAAATGGTACTGGGGTAAACTAGACAGTCACATGCAAGGAATGTAACTGGATCCTTATATTACACCCTATGCAAAAATCAACTCAAAATGGATTAAAGACTTATAGATAAGACCTAAAACCATAAAACTCCTAGAAGAAAATATAGGGGTAAGCTCCTTGACACTGGTCTTGGCAATATTTTTTAGATTTCACACCAAAAGATAAGACAACAATAGAAAAATAAATGAGTAGGACCATATCAAGCTAAAAAAACCTTCTGCATAGCAAAGAAAACCACTAACAAAATGAAAAATGGGATGGGAGAAAATATTTGCAAACCACATATTTGAGAAGGGGTTAATAACCAAAATATGCAAGGAACTCATACATGTCAATAGCAAAAAGGAAAAATCCAATTCAAAAATGGGCAAAGGATCTGAATAGATAAGTTTTCCAAAGAAAATACAAAAATATACAAATAGCCAGCTGGTACATGAAAAGGTGCTCAGATAAATCATCAGGGAAATGGAAATCAAAACCATAAATGAGATATCACGTCACACCTGCTAGAGTGGTCATTATAAAAAAGACAGCTAACAAAGACTGGCAAGGATGTAGAGAAAAGAAAACCCGTGTACACTGTTGTCGGAATGTCATACTGGATGGCTACTAGGGTATACAGTATGGTGATTTCTCAAGAAATTAAAACTAGAAGTACCATACGATTTAGCAACTCCACTGCTGCTTATCTATCCAAAGGAAATGAATCATTAACTCAAAGAGATATCTATAATTGTATGTTCAAAGCAGCATTATGCACAACAGCCAAAGTATGGAAACAACCTCTCTGTTAGCAGTTGCTAACAATGTATTGCATAACTGAAATTTTCTGAGAGTAGAACTTCAATGCACTCTCTCGCTTGTGCTCTCTCTCTCACACACACACACAGAAAAGGTAAATATGTGAGGTAATGGATGAGTTAACTCAATGGGGGGAATCTTTATACATGTTATAACATCACATTTCAAATATCTTACAATTTACAATAAATTACAATTCACAATAAATTACAATTCTTCGTCAATTATACCTGAAAGCTGAGAAAAGTGAACTGATACAATGGAAAATGTTATTAATAGGCATTCTGAATGATCTTTGATAATATAAAGAAGTAGACACACAAAAAGAAAATGCTGAAAGGAGAGGGTGGAGTGGATTTTGGAAGAGAGATGATGAATACAGATTTAAACCAGAAGAGTTTAAGGTACAATTTTTAACTTTAAAGAAAACTACAGAGCAGAGGAAGCTTTTGGATTTACCTTCATTTATTACTGATTTCTAAAACAGAAGTTATACTTATGATTTAGGTTTTGCTTCAGAAACCCTGGGATCCTTCAAGTTTAGTACTGGAAAGACATATAAATAAGGTCAATAATGATGATAGAAGCACATATAAGATACAGAGGCTAAAACAATCAAAGTTTAGAGGAAATGATACTTGAGAGCTGACTTATGGAAAAGAGTAGGTATGTGTGAGCCAGAAGCTGGGAAGGACATTACAGTGATGTACAAAGAACCAGGTGAGCTGTGACCACCGTGCCTCCTTGCAGCCATGCCGAACTGCTCACAGTAAGGTTCTGTAGACACTCCAGATCTTTCATGACTCCACATATTTCATTCTCATGCTTTCAGTGTTCCCATTTCTCACAAGAATATGTCATATTTCAGATTTTGCTCAAACCCACTAAAGTCCTCTCATGATACAGCCAGTAGCCAGTAAATTAGAAAAATTACCTTTTGTGTCTTAATTTACCTCAGTTCATCATATAAAAGATACACTTACTGCCAGTGTACAATATATAAGGCAGGTGCTCATGTTGCAGGAGACAGTTTTCTATAGGGATAGTTCAGTTAAAAAGTAACTATGATATAAAGCAAAATAAACTAAGGATTATAATAATGTAAAGTGCTGAAGAGCTTAACGAAGGAAGAGGCTGAATCTAATTGGGCAGGGAGACCAGAAAGGACTTCATGGTTCATCGGGTGATTTGAGAGTTATCTTGAAAGTTGATACTAGCCATGCAATGCGTGTGAGAAATTTAGGGTCTTTAGAGGTGGTACAAACAACCTGAAACAAGTCACGAATGAGTGGGTTACATTTAAGAAACACTGAAAGGCTTGGTTTGGCCTGGTAAGTTGAAAAGTGTGAGAACTAACAACTATAAAGATAGGTGAGGGAAACATTGTGGGAGGTCTTAAAAGTCAGCATGAAAATTTCTTACAATCTAAATTTTTAAGGCCTCTATAGACTCATTTCCCTCTTACGATCTATTGTGCCCCATGTCCCTAGCATTTTTAAAGGAGCTGTATCAACTAGGTTTTTCCAGATTTTTGTGACTGTCAATTGATTTTACTTCTAATGTTATTATCAACTCACGAGAGAAACATACATTTTTATCACATAGAGAGTTTTTCCAAAACTCATTAATCAGGAACAAGAGAAACTGAGCATATAATCCCTCTATGTTAGCTGCTATCTTTCCATCTAAAACTGAAGAAATCAAAGGTTTTAAACTTACAGAAAGTTTTCTATAAAACATCAAGCCAGCCATATATATGGCTAAAATAAAATCCAGATTTCACTTAATTACTTTTTGTATATTCAAAAGAAAAGCATTAGGGATTTCATTTTTTTTTTTGAACAAAAATGCAGTGATTCCTCATCAGGCTGCTTTGCCAAACTGATGAAAAAAGAGACATGTTATAAACCGAAGATTGAATGTGAATGCGAAATATCTCAACCCCATGTGAAACACAAATCTAATAACATTCCCTTAGAACTTTTTCCAAAATAATTAAAGAGAAACTCACTGAAACTTAGTATGTGGAAATCCTCTGGCTCTTGACTCCAAGAAAATGTATAGTGTTCATTAAAATGTTTCTAGTGAACATGTGCACATAAAGAACAGATTTCATTGTTCTTGGAAAACATTTCCCAGTGAGATTCTTAAGTGTTTTTTAAAGGGGAAAAAATGATAAATTCCAGTAGAGTACTCTGGATACACATGTGGTCAATATATAAATGCAATTTAATTCATTATGTTCACACTCATGGCCCAAAATCAATGCATGGTAGCAACACAGTCTGTCTGGAAGTTTGAATCTGTTTTCTGATCTGAAGAAATCATACTCATGTTTAGTGCTTTTTTAGTTAATATAAAAGACTAATGAAACAGAATTGTATATGGTAGATTCATTTAATAAAAACTGGTGAATCCCAAGTAATATAACTTTCTAGAGAAGGAAAAGGCAAACTAGAGCCTGTACTGATTGTTCCTGTAAATGAAGTTTTATTGGGAACACAGCCCAACCCATTCATTTAGATGTGACTGCTTTTGCCCTACAACAGCAGAGCTGAGTAGTTGTTCCAAGGAGTGTATGGCCCCAAAATATGAAATTTAATCTGGCCCTTTTCAGAAATGTTTGCTGACCCCTGATCTAGAATGAATGTAACCCCAGAAGTTTTAATACTTAGTACATGGGTTATATAGACCTTATGTGGTTTTTTTTTTAAGTCAGAACCAAAAGATTTTCACTAGCCTTACTCTCAGATTCCAAATCTGCATTCGCTTTCTGTAATAGCGGTAGTGCCAACAGATGGCTCAAGGCAACACCTTTACCCTGATCTCTGTCATTATTTCTATCAGTCTATCCCATTCTTTGACATGAATAAGTGATGTATTCTCCGTCTTATAAATTCTGAGCATAAAAACATCATTAGAAATCTTTGCTATTTTTATTGATGTATAATCAAAATAAAAATACACTAGTGCACTAGTAATAAATGAAAATAGTGTAGTTTCTATGTGAAAACAGCTTTAAAGGAAGTGCCTTAACACCTCTTTCCAACCAAAATACCACTCCTAGACCCCACTATAGAGGAATTTAGAGTTGCCATTTCCTCAAAAGCTGTGATTACCATTTTGTAATATGTCTAGCTAAGAGAACAGTAACATGGTTTTAACCAAACAAGGCCAGCTTTTCTCTATTAACATATATATCTTTATGGCAAGGGTCTAGCAATTTTTACTTCTTTTTCTTAAAGTAGCTTACAAAACAGGACTAACATTTTGGTGAAAGTATATGCAATATTTCTTATTCATTTTCTAGATGATAAATCACTTAAGGATCAAGTTTTATTTGGTGGTATATCTGTCACACAGTAAGTCATCAGTAAGTGTCTTTTGAATAATAGAATAAATGAAAGAAATAAGTTTACCAGTGTTTTTCATTTTTGATTGGCTATAAAAAAATCACAAAATATCCTTCCAGGACACAGAAATGGAAGTAGATGATGAAGAAAAACATGTGATATGTACATACATACTTGTAGACAATTAATTTACTGCAAATCATAGTATAATAATCTTTAAAGCTATATGGATTCTGAATCTTCATGTCTCAGGCTCAAATAAAGAATTACATTCAATGTGGTTTATTAGGAATAAATCTTTAAAAACCAAAGGGAACGGACTAATAGTTACCAAAGGGAAAGGGACTGGGGAAGATGGGTGGGAAGGGAGGGATAAGAGGGAAAAGGGGGCATTATGATTAGCAGATGTAATGTTGGGGGGGCCACGGGGAGGGCTGTACAACTCAGAGAAGACAAGTAGTGACTCTATAGCATCTCACTACGCTGATGGACCGTGACTGTAATGGGGTTGGGGGGGGTGACTTGATGAAGAGGGGAGTTTAGTAATCATAATATTGCACATGTAATTGTAGATTAATGATCCAAAATAAATTATTAAAAAAATGAAAAAAAAACCAAAGGGAACTAAAACATTATTATTTCTATCAATTGTAAAATAGGTAAAGTGATTAAATTTATGTTTCCTTAGTCAGAAGTCTAATTAAACTTAGTGCCCAGGCAGTACACACACTGAATGTTTAGATTTGAAAAAGACTGATGTTATTGTTTCTGTTTGGAAGCACAAAGTTCCATTTTAATTTCTCCTTTGATTCCTTTGACTCAGTTTATTGCTATTCCAATTTGGGTAATCTGATAAACTTTAGTAGACTAAGAAGAGTACCCTTATTTATTACTCTCAAAATGACAAATACCTTATTTACTTTATTACTCCTTAAATGTTGGATCTTATTCCATTTCTGAGAATGTTTTACTTTTTAATAGTCACTAAATACATATTTAGTAAGGATAAAAGAAAAATACACTTACTAAAAAACAAAGTATATATATTTATATATTCAAGATATTTTTAGCTCTCAACAAATTCTGTTTAGTTTGTAGCATCACATCCTATGTGTATTCCCTTTCCCCATAGACACAAATTTTGCTTCTAGCTTTTATTGTATAATCATGTGAATTTTTCCATTTTTGTTGGTTTCCCCTTATTAACCATTTACACATGATATAATCTTGTTCTATCTCTTATCATATTTGGTTTTATGATGTGAACAACTTTCCATTGGCTTCATTTTCTCATACCCTTTAACTCTCATAGCAGCAGAAAAAAGTTCTGAAGGACCACATGTAATACAGTATTTGTTATTTCCTAGCAATCTGCTTTTAACAAGATGTCATAAATGTCAGGAAAATAGTATATCGTACAGCCCAAAGGACTCAGATATCCTTCCATTTTTGTAAGCATCCCAGCTGTTCCTAGGAACTTGCTTACTCATTTTCTTAGACAAATCTCGTGTTTGTGATTAAAAAATGATTGGCATCTCATTTATAAAGAATAGTTCACACTGGAGTTACATGCACTTGGTTTTCAGGAATGGTAGGTTTAATAAAATGGTCTCTTTTAATCCTTTCCTTCAATTTACCTAGAAATGAAATGTTCCCATAACTTCTCTGTTCATATTCACTGATAGGTCTACACTTTCTGTATCTTCCCTTTTAATTTCGTTGATTTATACTTCTGATTTTCTATACTTTCATAGACTTAATACTATAGTGAAATTAACACACTGTGGTTTCTTAATTGAATGAGTGATGCTATTTATACCTTTCAAAGATAACTGTCAAATACATGATCCTAAAACA
The DNA here is from genome assembly GCA_032199065.1 of Smutsia gigantea. Taxonomy (NCBI): domain Eukaryota; kingdom Metazoa; phylum Chordata; class Mammalia; order Pholidota; family Manidae; genus Smutsia; species Smutsia gigantea. The sequence continues at coordinate 71,212 of JAVSCE010009078.1, forward strand.
TGGTAAATTTAACACATCCGTGTTTTTGAGTCACTTTCAAACCACAGTGTGGTACTTGGGGTCCCATAACCTCTAGCCTCATACAGTAATAATAGTACAGTATGTATTCACTAGAAAAACAAAGGGAAATCCCCACTGCTTAGCTAAGAAGAATCAGGGTCACAGGGAGAAGTCAGTGATACTCCTTTCCAGGCCTTGCTCCGCTACTTCACTATTTAAACTTGCACAAGTTTTTTACCTCCTCTAAAACATAAGTTTTCTTTTGTATAAAATAGGGGTAATTTTTATTTCCCAGGGTTTTTGTGAGGATTAAACATAATATATGCAAATTATCTGGCATAGCACAGATTTTCAATAAACAGTAGTCATTTTGTCATATTCAGGTAAACATCCTTGTTATGATGGAATGTATTGTAGGTATACATTTCTTATAATTTTCCATTCTCTGAGAAAAATTACCACTCCCTGCCATGTAGGAGATATACAACAGTTTTGCAGCTGTGTGACTGGCATGTGCAGCTCAAAAACAGGAAGATAAAGGCACTGAGACTACAGAGGCTCCACACAGGGGTAGCTGAATTTTACTTTGTTCTTCTGTTTGGTTAAATGGTGCCATCAGCTACACAGACTCTCTCTCAAGGAAACATGAGTCACTTTTTATGATTTAGATAGGGCCAACTAAACTAGCATTTTCTCTTAATGAAAGGAAAAATGGAACTCATTAAATAAAATCAACTTGTATCCCATTTCATAATAATTTCATGATAATGCTACCAGAGAGCAGCAAAACCAACCACTGTATCAGATGAAGCTTTGTGATGAGCACTTCTAAAATAATTCCTTCCAGATCCTTCAAAATCTCTCCTGGTTCCATTGTAAATACAATGGATTAAATTATGTTTCAGTGCTTCTCAAAAACTAATAACCTTAGATGGTATTTAAAAATTTTATTGCCAGCTTAGCTTAGGAGCTTCAAGTAAAATTTGACTTTGCCTTTTTCCAAATCTTTGTAACCATAGATTCCCAAGGATACACTTAAAGTTTCTATTTAAACACAGGACAAATTGATGATTGCTTGAAGCAGAGAAAAGAACCTTGGAACTGGAAGTAGGAAGAGCAGATTTCAAATTCAGATCTGTTGCTTACTAACTGTAAGAATTTGAACACATCAAATAACGTCAATAAATTTCAGTTTCCTCACTTAGAGAATGTCAATAAGATTATCTTACAAGGATTGTTTTAAGATTATAGGTCTTCAATAAAGTGATTTATTTCCTTTTATTTCTTCCTCTGAGTCCACCTCATTTTGGTCTTGAATGAATTGGTTGTAACTCCAGTTTTGAGTCGGCCATCAGAAGCTCTATGACTGTAAAGGTTCTGTAACAGGAAGCGGAGCACCTGATCGGGAGGATTATCCATGGCCTTTCCTCTTCCTCTTCCTTTCTGTTCACCAGTCATTTACTATACGCTAGCACACCAGAGGGCAGGCAGAAAAACACAGAGGACACAGCACATTGCTTATGAAATCTTGCTAAATTGATAAATTAAGGAATTTATGAGTTGATATCAAATACGTTGGGTTATATTTTAAGAAATAAATCAATGTGGCCAGACTTTAGGACACTCATAAGACTCTTTTCAAGTGGGCAGAAACGTGGCAACTGAAACTTAATGTAATTAAGGTCACTTTACGAAAAAGATTCCAAATGTTATATTTAAAAATAACAGGGCAGCAAAGGATCCTGGGAGTGACTGCGGATCATTTCCCAAAGACATCCCAGTTTCCTGCTATAATAGGAAAAAACCCTGCATAGTTTTAAGTATTGTCAACAATAAAGGAAATACAACAGAAGTGAAGATCCCACTCACAGAGAAGGCTGTCTGGCGCCTTTGTCTCTGAAATTTTAGTTTAGTTCTGTTTGCTCCAATTCCAGAAAGACATAATGAAACTGGAGGAGAGCCAGAGAGAAGGAGCCAAACTGGCAGGTAAGAGGAGAACCAGAAAACATTAAAATTCTCAGAAAACAGTCGCAGATTCTTAGAATTGGAATAATCCTCAGACATCACATATGACAATTTCTTGTGCTTCCAGAATATTCCTGATAAATCATAAATGATTTAGTTATTATATGCTGGGGACTAACTAGAACCTTGCCCTTTTTTGTGACCTACATTCAAACCATCACCTCAAATACATCTCAAAGACATGCACTTCTCTTGTCTCCCCTGCTATCACCCTGGCCCAAGTCATGTTTCTCCCTCATTTAGAGGACGAAAATAGCAGCCTTACTGGTTACCCTCCTCTCTTCTCCTCACAACCATGTTCCCACTTCCCAAACCACTACAAGCAAAATGATTTTAAAATACAAATCAAATCATGTTCTTGGCTCACTTAGTCTATGTCAATGATTTTCCATTTACTTCAGGATCAAGTCCAGAGCAATGAACGCGGCTCTGAATGATCTGGCTCCTGCGTCCTTTACTATATCACCTCCTGTTGCTTTTCCTTGGGCTCATCAGCTGTGTCCACAC
>JAVSCE010009079.1:0-125759 GCA_032199065.1 Smutsia gigantea
GTTATTGTAAACACTGTCTGATGTTTCTTTATTTCTCTCCCTTCTTATTCCTCCTCCTCCATTCTTTCTATAATAGGTGCTTTATTCTTTGCCTTTATTTAGTATTTGGATGGTCTGCTTTCTTTGCTATGATTTTATTTTCTCTGGTGACATCTTTTTAGCCTTAGGTATGCTTCCATCTAGAGCAGTCCATTTAAGATATCCTGTAGTGGTGGTTTATGAGAGGCAAACTCTCTCAACTTTCGTTTGTCTGGAAATTGTTTAATCCCTGCATCATATTTAAATGATAATCGTGCTTTATGGTTCGAGGCCCTTCTGTTTCATAACGTTAAATATATCATGCCATTCTCTTCTGGCCTGTAAGGTTTCTGTTGAGAAGTCTGATGATAGTCTGATGGGTTTTCCTTTGTAGGTGATCTTTTTTCTCTCTCTAGCTGCCTTTAATACCCTGTCTTTATCTTTGATCTTTGCCATCTTAATTATTATGTGTCTTGGTGTTGTCTTCCTTGGGTCCCTTGTGTTGGGAGATCTGTGAGCTTCGGTGGACTGCGAGACTACTTCCTTCCCCAGCAAGGGAACGTTTTCAGCAATTATTTCTTCAAAGACACTTTCTATCCCTTTTTCTCTCTCTTCTTCCCCTGGTACTCCTATAATGCGAATATTGTTCCGTTTGGATTGGTCACACAGTTCTCTTAATATTCTTTCATTCCTAGAAATCCTTTTATCTCTCTCTGCCTCAGCTGCTCTGTACTCCTGTTCTCTGTTTTCTATTCCATTAACAGTCTCTCGCATCTCATCCATTCTGCTGTTAAGCCCATCGATCGCTTGTCTGATTTCTGTATTGTCTTTCCTCAGTTCCCTCACTTCCTCCCTCAGCTCTTGCACATTTCTCTGTAGGTCCATCAGCATGGTTATGACTTTTATTCTGAATTCTTTTTCAGGGAGGCTGTGCATTTCCATCCCTTCAGACTCCCTCTGGGGTTGTCTGGTTGATTTTGGTCTGAACCATATTCCTCTGTCTTTTCATGGCTGTATAATTTGGTCACTGATAGTTGCCACGTATGTCAGCTGGGCTCTTTAAGACTTTAAAAAGAGAAGAAAAAAAAGAGAGAAAAGAAAAAAGAAAGAAAGAAAAAAGAAGAACAAAAACAAAACAAAAAACAAAACAACAACAGAAAAACAAAACAACAAAAAAAATGCCCACCGGACGTAGATTCTGTGGGAATGCTCTAGGTGGCGCTATTGCCCCACTATTCCACAGCTGTGACTGTGCCGCTCCGCAGGGCCCTTTATCGCTCTGGCAGGGGTGGGAACGAATAGGAGGCTGTTGATCTCAGTGAGAAGTGTTAAGTATGGCTACGCTTCCTCAGTCGCCAGCTAAGGCGTCTGAAACTCCCCAGGACTCCCAGCCTGCTGGGCTGAGTGTGCTGGGGCGATCCGGCTCCTCCGCTGGGCTCCTGTCTCTTTAAGACCGCTGAAGAAAGCACGCACTTTTTTTTTTCCTTCCCGGGAGCCGGCTGCAAGCACCCTGGCGCGTTCCCCGCTCAGATCCTGCCCCTCTGTCTCTCCAATCTCCGCTGCACTGCGCGATGTGGGTCAACGCTCCCCGCGCAGATCACCGGGGCTGGCTACTTCGCGGGGTGCACTTCCACCCCCTCCCGGCTCTGAATCCTCTCCTCCCACCGGTGCTCTGGGGTGGGGGAGGGCTCGGGTCCCGCCGGGTCGCGGCTCCGTATCTTACCCGCCTCTTGGGGTGCCGAGTCCTCTTGGGTGTAGCTGCCCGCTGTGCGCTTTCCTGTGTATTCTCGTCTCTCTTTTAGGAATAGATGTATTTTCTGTGTTTTCGTAGATAAATATAGTGTTGGGAGGAGATTTCTGCCGCCCTGCTCACACCACTATCTTCCCGGAAGTCTCCTCTCCAACTTCTTGCTCCAAGATAGACTGTTCGTCCTCTGAAAATTCCCTTCATTGTTCTCTTGTATTAAATCCCGTTTTCCTGGCTCTTACATCTCCCTCTTTTGGAGTACTCTTAAATTTCATAGAGTAGTGACTTCAGTCACTTCCCAAGAAATAGTAAAATTTCGAAAGCTTGCATGCTTGAAATTGCCTTAGTTGGCCCATGTATTTGCTTAGTTGTTTGATTGGTCATGGAATTCTAGAATGTTCCAAAGTCTTTTGGCCTCCAAGGGTGATATTGAAAGTCAGATGTGAGTCAGATAAATAATCCCTTATAAATCACCAGAACCACCTCTCCAGAAGATTTAGGGTCTTTTCTTTATTCTCACTCGTTTGAAATGATGTAATGGTGGGGTGTGGTGTGGGTTCTTTGTAATTTAGAGGACTGGACCTTAGTGGGCCCCTTTAGTCATGATGTCCATATCTTTCCATTTTGGGAAACTTCACTGTATTTTTCCCCCATTTCACATTTTCTCTCTTTCCAAAACTCCTCATTTCCAGTGTTGGACTTCCTGAGTGGATCATCTAAATTTTTTTTCTTCAGTTGCATCATTCCTGTTTTGTTTGTGTGTTTATTCTGCTCTCTGCAGAATTTTTTTAACTTTCTCTTCCAACGATTCAATCAAATTTCGAATCTCTTCCAAATATTTAGTGTTAAGATCACATTCATATTCTTTGATTTTTCCTGTAAAAAACCTTATTTTTCGTTCATAAATGTACACCTATTCTTTTTTGTTTGTGAATGTCGATTACAGATTTTAAAGTGTTCATTTTTCTTCCTGTATTCTCTGACTTTTCTAAATGCCTCTTTCCTGTTTCTCTGTTTTGGCCCTTAGATTTCATTTTGGAGACTTTCTCTAATGTTCGTTGATCCTTGGCTTTCTTAAAATTTGGAACTGAGGTTCAAAAAGCTGACAAGAGACTCTAGATGTGTAAGTGAGCTTGTTTTTTAAAATGTTGAATAACGAGCTGGCGAATAGCCTTTTCTCGTGGAAGCCACAAATGGAAGTGTCCGTAGGCTTCTTTCTCAGGCTTCTTATTCGCAAGCCTCTCTAGAGAAAAAAATTTTAAATCCACGAGTAGATGGTTATATGTACCTGGCTACTGACAGAATAATAGGAAAGAAGGGGCTTGAGACTATACCTTTTAGGGTGCATACTTTCATATACTCCTTTAGTTTATCATATGAAGTCTCATCCCTGCCTTCCACTATATTTAACATTTCTGTGTCCAGACTGTTGAGGTGCGATTTCTCTAGATAACATATTTCTAGTCTCCTGCAGGGTAGGAGAGGAATGTGGCAGCTCAGGAACCCTGAAGTCTGCACATTCTTCATGCAGCTCTTTATCCCTTTATCCTCACTTTTCCTCAGTATTTGGTGCCCATAAATCCTCAGACTTTCTGAGTTAAGTGGGCAGAAAGCTTGCTTCTCTTGGACATTTCCCTCTTTAGCTCAAGTTTTGGCTTCTTCCATTCAGCTCAGTCTCTTTCCGCTTTTCATCTGCTTCCCATCTTCCCAAATTCATTGACATCCAGTCTCCCGTTGTTCCCTTTCTCATGGTCCTTTTCCCCCATGTGTTTAGTGTTTATTCCTCTTCTGTCATTCTAATAATGTTTCAGAAGGGAGTTCAAACCATTATGCAGAACCACAAGGTACCTATATGTGTTCATTTAAAAATGATTTGCTGGCCATTATGTTTGAGGAGCCTTACAATTACAACACTGCTATAATAAGATGAAGAAAAAAATGAATGTGTCAAAAGATTCGATCAAATAAATAAAAAGGAAGAAGCAAAGCAAAACTTGAAGCTAATCTGAGTGAAGAAAGATAACTGACCAGACAACTTGGTTTCAGGCTGCTAGTAACCAGAGCAGGGAGAAAAATCCTTATCACAATTTGCACATCTTTCATTGTGCAGAGGAAGAACACTTTGTCACTAGGAGGCAAAACACATCCAGCCTGAAACTTTGAGAGCAATTTGTTTGTATCCAATCCATTCATCATTTTACTACTAGAGTGACCTTTCATTCCCACAAATCTGATTTACCATTCTTTTGCTTAAAATCCTTTCATGGCCCCTAAGCCCTTGGACATGGAATCTAAGCACCATGTGCGTCCTGTAAATTCTCACGCCTACCTCTCTGTTCTTTCCTCCTACTTTGCTGGGCGTACCCTCTGTGCAATCATATTAGACTCTTGTCTCTGGGTGCACATGCTCACTTTCTGCTCCAGACTTTTGAACATACCCTTCCTTCCCTTATTTCATCCACCTGGCTAAATTAAATCCTCACTCTTCAAGCATCCCCTCTGAGTACCTTCCCTTGCTCTCACCTCTCCCAGGTTTGTCTGGGGCAGCTCCTCACTGCTGCCCTGGCCCCTCATGCATGCTTTCTTAGAGCACTTCCTGCACTCTTTTGAAGCTCTTGCTTTCCTCCCCTCTATCACTCTCCCTTAGTCCATAAACTGATTAAGCACAGGCATTATGTTTGTTCATCTTGGAATCCACACTGTCTACCACATTTCCTCCCGGCACATTTAATAAAAATATTTGAATAATTGAACAATAAATGGGATCTAAGTAGATTGCTTTCTTCAGTATTACCACATGAATAAAACTTGGAAGATCTTCAGGGCTGAATAGGTCCTCTGTCACAGGGAAACCCTCTCAAATATCAGGGGTTTTGGCCAGAACTTGGAGAGCAACGAAGTAGCAGAGAGTTGCAGTCTGGGGGTGTCAGTGAGAACCTGGAAAGAAGGTGTGCTGCCTTGTTGGCTGAAAGCAGAGCCATATGCTCAAGATGCCCACTGATGTTTTGCTGTGGGAGTGTGGGGCCTTTTTAGATTCTGGGCGTGACAGGGGGCCATGCAGCTCATGTCTGCACAGCTGCTTCTTGCTCTTTACCTCCTCTAGCATCTCAGAACAGCCAGGCTCTCTGCTCCTCTTGCTGCCACCCCCACCCCCACTCTCGCAGCAGTGGTTGGCTGTCCCATGGCAGTCCTCAGCTCTTGAACCCTTCCTTTGGAACGAACAACTATTTGCATTAGTCATATGTGTTTCAGATATTTTTCTAAAGAAATAAAGTGTTTTGAATGTGTCATTAGCTCCATTTGTAGCTGTCCCAAATCCCGTCTCCTTTTCTTCCTCTACCCACCTAAGGGCCCATTCAAAACAATTGTAATACTTTTACGGATCGACAAGGTGGCAGGGGATCTGATGAAGGAAAAGTTTCTGTTCAATAGCACAAGACAGAGGGAACTAGGTGACCATCACTAAAACACCACTAGTTAAGATAGAGCAGATTTATGAGCATGAGTTTGTACCTTAGGCCTGTCATATTTTTTCACCTTTATGTTAGTTAATTGCAGAGTAACATAAATTAACTTTGGAACACAAGCAAAAATGGGAACTTTATTTATGAATTTCTTGGATTTCTTTACCTCAAGCCAAACAACTAAATTGCTACTTAGCATAAATTATTTATGGGCCCTGGCTCAATACCATCCAGCACTAGCCCCCGGAGGTATGGGAGATATAAAAGATTTAAAACATCGCTGCGACAGTGTTCGGGCCGCCACGGAGCTGTGTTTCTTTCCAGAAGGGTCCACTTTATTTTGTTGTAAATAAATAGTGGCTGGATTTCCAGGGAGGGAAGTTAGCTTCCAGCAGGATGGTGGTGGTGTTTTGCATATGTTAATTACACAACCCTTTTATGACAGATAGACACAGTGTTTGCATAGATATTTCTCAGAAGACCCGTAGACCAAAATGGATCTTTTCATTTTCTAGCATGGAGTCATTTCTCTCATTTGATCTCACTTCAAAATCTGAAGTTTTCAAAGCATTCCACCTGTAGGGCAGGAAAAAAATTTCCTCTACTGTTCTAGGGTCTTTTGGCTGGTCTATTAATTAAATTGACATAAAACAGATTAACAGGAGAAAAACAAATTTAATTTTGTATGTATTGGAGCCCCACAAAGACATGAGAGTCTCAAAGACAGTCAGTTGAGGCTAATATACCAACCTGAGCTAGGGATAAGAGGGTAGGGGCCTGGTGCTCCAAAGGGAAGGAAGACAATTCACAGAAAGATGGAGAAACAAATATTGATACCTAATTGTTTGCCCTGCAGAGGCAATGGACACAGAAAGGATATTGAAGACTAGGCCCTGCTGACCTCCCCCATTTATCACACACACTTGGTACTCTTTGTAGTTCTCTCCAGTGACAGCTCTCTTCCTGGACCAGGGCTTCTAAATTCTCAGAGGAAAAAGCTCTTCTTGAGTTTTGTGCTCTTTGATTGCCTTCAATTCAAAATAATCCACATGCCAAATGACATATTTTGGGGGGACTTTCTCTGAACCCCTTCACAACCTAAGAAGATAAAAATAAGGAAGAGTCCTATCAATACAATTCTAACGGGAATAAATGCAAATCTTATGCAATCTTGATTCCATTTGCTTTAAAACCCAAGGTCAAGGCCACCGCACTGACACTGTGGCAGGACCATTGTCTGTTCCTAGGCCATCTTTCCACAGCTCTCACCCCAGCACACCACCCTTTGCTCCAAAATACCCACACGTGCCTTGTTTCTCAGACACACTCTGTTTCTAAGACAACGTTGTTGCCATCTTTCTCTTTAGGTCAGAATATTTCACTTGGTTCACACAGTGTTTAAGATCAGAAAACTTCACATAAAAGTGTACATTTCCAGGATTTCATCCGATTTCCAAAATTAGAAGGTCTAGCAATTCTAGGTCTTTTCCATTGCATAACTGTTGGCTTAAGCTGAGTAGTCCCTGAGTCTTCTCCACTGTCCAGTTTGCCACAGTCCCTACCACTCCCTAGTGTCCACACCCATCCTACTTCACCCAGTTAGGTTTTATGTTACTTCCCTTGTCCACGAAGGCATTTGCATTTTTGACTTCTGGTAAGGAGTCATGCCTTGGCCAATACACTGATAACTTTCATGTTTACCTTGGGTAAGATTATATGTTATAAATTACTAAACTCAAAAGAAAAGAAATCTTGACAGGTTATATATAGCAATGGGCTCATAGATGTGACTACCACTTTTTAGGATGCAAATATGCAAATATATTTCCACTTAAACACAGATTAGGTAGATCTTCTCATTTTTCTTTTGTAAACTATGGTGTGTGTAACCACATTCCTTACACAACAGAAAATGCCTCCATAGTAATAGTTTCCCTAAATTCCTGTATAACCTTTGAAATGCCACTTTGGCTCAATCACTTAGCCAACCCAACACGAGTCAGGCTATGTTCTCTTTCGCACATTTCAAGCACAGGCAGGCCTTGGTCCATGCTGCCTGATCTATATTGACTCACCCTCCCTGGATCCCAGCTCTGATAGCATCTCCTTCATTCTCCCAAGCAACGCCACTGGCCTCAGCTTTCTATCTGTAAAATGGAGAAATAGCAACTATTTTGCAGAGTTCTTGGACGTACTGCTAATGTGTATTTTAAAGACATTCAGTGAATTATTCCTATGTGTCTGTGTCACATGCTGTAAATCCTCTTGCTCCATTCCTCTGTCTCACCTCACCATATTGTCTTCATTTTTGCTGATGCAAAGAGAGAGACAAATTTCTTTATCTCTTCATCTTTCTTCCTGCCACCATCTATGAAGCAGGGTCATCTGTGCCTAAAAATGCCTTGATTTTGTTCGGTTTCAGCCCCACCCCCCAGGAGCTCTTACACACCTAGGAAAAGAGAAGGAAGCTAATGCAGAGCTGGGTTTCAATGGAGCCTGGGGCAAGGCCACTGGAGCCACTACCCCCTTTCAGGAACCCAGAGGGGCCCCTCCCTGTGAGGGCTGAGAAAGCCTGTTCTCCCTCTCCCTGATCTCTCATCCCCGAGGAAAGGAGAATAGGACTCTGCATGAATGATCATCCCCAAACTGGCTGTATTGCATATTTTTATAACCAAATTGTATGTGTAGATATTATAATAGATAATCTGAATGGGCTGTACACATCCCACATAAAATATAAAGGGTTACTGTCTCTGTCTCACATGCATTTAAAAAGCTCATTTTAATATTTAATGCTCCAAACCATCATCTAAATCTCAAAAGGTAAGCGGCAAATACCATATAACAGATATAACAGACCTGGAGTTAGAACAAATGTTACTGATATAATCTGGAACTGGCCTCCACCCCCCCCCCCACCCCCTAAACATTCCAGCCCTCATCATCCTGGCTTCGAGAAAGCACAACCATACATACGCCATTTCCTCCGTTTTAGTTCAGTGACACACTTGGAAATGCAAGCTGTAGAAAGGAACAAGGAATATCTATACTCGTAACCTAGTATTCATAAGTAGCTTAGAGAATAAACCTCTACTTTTTGCATTTTTTTCTTTTCAATATGTGTTAATTTTGAAAAATATAATTTAAATGATAATGTATTAGGTGATAACTCATCACTGAGCCAATCAGTCTAATGACTTCTGGGACTAGGGTACGTCAGCTGTGGTGACACCTCGGGCTGCTATCTACAGCAGCTGGTGTGCTGGGCGACTCTTTGGCAAGCTTGCTAAACCCACTGGCTGGCACGTGTCAGGCAGGCTGCTCACCGGAGTGCTGGATATTCCTTGGTAAAATGAGTAGGATCTCCTTTAGCAGAGATTGGGCCCCTTAGAAAGTTATTTTAGGCTTTAAGTGTGAGAGAACACTGGGAATTTTTTTTTTTTGATCCTGATGAGTGCTATGGACAGAATATCCTTTTGTGGGTGCCCTAACCCCCAAGGGCATGGAGTTAGGAGGCAGGCCTTGGGAGGTAATGAGGTCTGGATGAGGTCATGAGGGTGGAGCGCTCATGATGGGATTAGTTTCCCTAAAAGAAGAGGAGGAGACTCGTGTTCTCTCTCTGCCGTGTGAGGATACAGCAAAAGGGCTCTCCCTACAACCTGACCATGCTATTACCCTCATCTTTGACTTCCTGGCCTGTGGAACAGAGAGAGAGACATGTTTGTAAGCCATCCAGTCTCTGGTATCTCGTTGTAGTGGCCAGAGCTAAGGCAATGAGTATTTCAGTGTCTTTGTGTGTGAGCTCTGAGTGCACGTATGTGTGTAGATTCTGGCCTGCTGAGTGATTAGGTGGTGTCTCTCGGTCTACTCTTCTACTGTGTATGAGACTGCGGTTTCTGAAAACACACTCTCCTCTTGCTGAGCTGCCTTAGGACTGGAGAATGGAAAGCAAAGGAAAGGAGAGGTAGCAGAACATTAAAAACAATAACAAAAAAACCCCACAATGCCTTCCCCTCCACTTAATGAAAAATTAACCCTTAGAAGTATCCAGGAATGTCAAAATGTTGCCTGAATTCTTCAAGCTCCCATATGGAAGCGGCTTCGATTTCTTTCAGCTTCTTTGAAGAGATGCCCTTTCCTTTGCTTAGAAGCACGTTGACACTGCTATAATTGGCCTGAACTAAATTTTAGTGGGCAGGCAGCTGAAGAAAGAACACAGTCAAGTGAAGCTTTTAAAAATGCACATTTTGCTGCTATAAAAGCAATTTCAAAAGCCCTGCCTCCTCCCCTTTCACCCTCAACCAACCCTTAACCCAAAATGTGTAAACTTTGTGGTTAAACGTTATATATGCCTACTGCAAGGTACGGAAATCTCTCCTGAGTTATTTGGGGAGATATCTGTATTAAAAATGAAGTTATGAAAAATTGAAAATTGCTCTTGAACATCTATGGTAGTAAAACCCATGTGCAGCTTTTTCCCTTAATGTTTTAATACAGCATTTTTGCATGAGCATTAAGTAGCCATGCCTTTTAGCCTCTGAGAAGAGATAAATCATGCTTTCTGTGTTGTTATATATTTTTTGTACATAGGTTTCACCTCCTTATATTTTGAGTGATTTCTAGTCTTATGTTTTGTTATTTAGAAAAGGAAAAAAATGATCTTAAGTGCCTTTTAAAGGTTGTTGGTAGTTAAAATATATATAAAGAAATCTAGCTATGATTCTCAATTTCAGATGAAATCAATCTTAAGCTACTGTTAAGAAATTTGAATTTTGGTGGGGAAGGAGCTGGGAAATATATTTTTCCCCACCACAGTTTTCTCTTAGATACAGCAGAAGATACACCTCCCTATTACTCGTTTTTTTTTTTTGTATTAAGGTATCATTGATATAAGCTCTTATGAAGGTTTCTGGGAAAAACATTGAGGTTACTACATTCACCCATATTATCAAGTCCCCCATACCCCATTGAAGTCACTGTCCATCAGTATAGTAAGATGTCACAGAGTCACCACTTGTCTTCTCTGGGCTACACTGTCCTCCCCATGACCCCCCACACCATGTTTACTAATCATAATACCCCTGAATCCCCTTCTCCCTCCCTCCCCACCCACCCTCCCCCACCTCTTTGGTAACCCCTAGTCCCTTCTTGGAGTCTGTGAGTCTGCTGCTGTTTTGTTCCCTCAGTTTTGCTTCATTGTTATCATTTTGATCAAACTTCTTGAATGCAAACATGAGAGGAGGCCCTCAAAACAGACTAGACAATAGGATTTTGAAAACCTGAATGAAGAATGGATTAATTGAGCATTAACCTGAAATGGTGGTTTCAGTGGAATGTCACAGGATTCTGTCTTTGATTGTATCTTCTTGGAACATCACACTTTTGTAGAACTATTAGCTTACAAAAATGCCCTCAAATCTATTATGATAACAGTTTTAATAATATCAGTTTATTAAGACGGTACTATTTGTCAGATGCATAGCTAGAATACCTCGTTTAATTCTTGGAACCAACCTACAAGGCCAGTATTAGAATCCCCTTTTTTTATAGAGGAGGAAGCTGAGGTGCAGGGAGGCTAGACAATGCGTCAATATTATAAGCTAATATACACCAGAGCTGAAATTCAAAAATGCTCTCGTTTGACTCTAAAACTCAGTAATACCTTTGTAGGATCCTTAGGAATTCTCAGCCCCACTTTTGGGGCTGATGAAGAAAAGAGTCCCAGTGATGATAAAATTTGATTAGGGTTGCAGAACTGGTCAAATAAAAACCAGAACTGGAAGCCAGACTTTCGACTCCAAGTCCAGGGCACTTCATGATATGAACTGGACGATAGGCTGAAACATTTTTAAAAAGTTAGTAGTAGGGTTAAAATTAAAATCTTATTTGGGTGAAAAATCAATTGGACAGACACATAAAAGTCAACATGTGACTTAGCAATCGTGTCTGGGGAGAAAACTTGGGCAGTGGCTCTCCATGTGTGGTCCCTTGACTGGCAGCGTTAGCACCCCTGGGCAAGTTGCCTGAAATGCAAAACCTCGTCCACCACTCCGGACCCACTGAATCAGAAACTCGGGAACGGGGCTTAGGAAGGAGGAGAGGCACCGCAGACATTGTCACAAGCCTTCTAAGTGATCCTGCGCATTCCAACCCCCACCCCCCACCCTATTCCAGATTCCGACAGCCACGAGGCTAAGGAATTGAGTTGAAAAGCAGTCATCAGAAAGCAAAAGTGAGAACACCAACAGGTCGTTTAGCTTATGTCCAGGGAACAACAACCCCGATGTTTGCCTGCTGAAGGAAATAGTGATGTTAAGGCTGTTGAGGGTGGCTAACATTGCTGAGAGCGGAATTAGCTTACTCTGTCATCACCAAACTTAACACGTGATTGAATTTTTGAGCTAAAAGAATTCTAAGGAATCATCCAGTTACTTGTTATTCCAAATGTGGTTCGTGGAGCAGCAACATCGGCCTCACTTGGGAGTTGTTAGGAATGCAGAATCTCAGACCCCATCTCAGAGTGATTTACACACTCATTAAAGTTTGGGAGCACCTCTCTGGCTGAGCTTTTTTGTGTTATATGAGAGGAAACTGAAGTTAAGTAATTGGCCAGGAGTCACAGAGCTGACCAGATATAGTCTGAAACTCATAAAGGAGGGATTCTAACAACTAACTTCTTTTCTTAAAAAAAAAACAGACTCATGTTCCAGTTTGCCTATGTGCTCCTTTAACCTGGGGAGTTGTGAGTTCCCCACCCAGTGCTGTAACAATGACCAAGTGGGCACCTTATTTTGGGGGTTGGTAGGGGGAGGGTCTCTGGGTTGATTAGAATGCTGGACTAGAATTGTTTCCTCTTTTAAATACTCATTGTATTTGGGATTTGGGGAGAACAGGTGGTGGAGAATCAAAACCACTTTTAAATTTATTATTGCTATCGTTATTATTATTACTAATAGTGAGTGAGTTAAGGATGTGCGATTCTGCATAGTTCCTGGGAGAGAACCTAGTTCATCCCAAGAGAGCTATCTCCTCAGTTTGCTTTTCCGGATTTCCTCCACAGATACTTCCTGAAGGAGCCCATGCCTGTCTTGCCCGGTCCCATATATTCAGAGTTCCTTTATCCAAACTCCAGTAGGAAGCAATTCCTGATGACATGCTGGAGTTGTTAACAGCCTATGTCTCGACTTCTGTCAGTTCCCCCAGCTTGACTTTCTTTTCTCCTATCTCTTGGAATTACCAGTCCTTAATCTGTAGCTTATTCCCTCACTATAGACTTAAAATTTCTTCCTAGAGATCTCACAATTAATGATATTCTTTTTTTCTCTCTGTGTGCCCTGTCTTCCCTCCCCACTTCTGATTTTCTCTTTGGACCACCAATGCTTCCTGATGCTCGAAGAAATGCCTCCATGGAGACCAGCTGGACCCTGGAGGTGACATGGGTAGGGTCCTCAAGGGTCTTTCCCTGGTCCTGACAGAAATACCATGGATGCTTCTTGGAATTTAGAGTTTGCCAAAAGTAGGACATCGAAAATGCTTGCAGTCAAGTGCCAGAAAATTTGCAATTAGGAAGAACACAAGGCTGTTGGTAAAATGCTAAAGGTGAGACCT
Organism: Smutsia gigantea; assembly: GCA_032199065.1. NCBI lineage: Eukaryota > Metazoa > Chordata > Mammalia > Pholidota > Manidae > Smutsia > Smutsia gigantea. Next base: position 12,838 of record JAVSCE010009079.1, read on the forward strand.
GGTTATGAAAAGTTGTGATTCGTGGAAGGTCAGATTGACATAGAAGAAGGCCATGCTTAGAGGGAAAGCCTGGAATTACTTTACTAAGGAATTCTGGAGCACTCCAGGGTAGTTTCTTTACCTCCCAAAAGGTGGATTTGATGGCCTTTAAGTCCCCCATTAAACTCAACAGTCAAGTTTATCAATTGAAAGATAAAAATGATGAGTTTATAGTTCCCCCAGTTTTGCTTTGGCTGAATCCATCAGTCGGTTGATGAACTTATTGCTGGTGGTTACTTAGGGAGTCTGAAACTGTAAATTCAGCCAAAGTCCTATCTTTGAGGAACTTGTTCACAATGATTGTTTTTTCTTGGTAAGTTTCTTAATGTAGGGTTAGTAATTCATATATTATTGATAGAATAGAGTTGTCAGCTATGTAATGCTAGTCAAATCTGGCAGGGAAGACTGTTTTTGATCTAAGAAAATTTTTTTCCTTTTTAACGGGTTGCATAAAGAAAAGGAAAACAAATAATATGTGACAGAGATTATTTGTGGCCATTTAAAGAAAAATTTGCCGACTCCTGATGTAGAATCTACTCATCACAAAGCTATTCTTCATGAGATCAGAACCAAGAAAGAGTATTGTTTAACTTCATATTTGATACAGTTGGTTGTTCCTCTTTATTTTATTTTGTCACCTGTATTTCCTATGCTCCTATTCTACTTTTGGCTCAAGGGGAAATTAGGAACATTTCTATTTATTTCTGAAATTAAGTATTTAGAGAATGCAAGCATCAGTACAAATGCAATTATTAACTTGCTAAATGAGATAATTTTAACTGGTTGTGAACTTGAACTATGTCACATTTATCCATTCCTCTAATATTCATTTTTTCATTTCTTCATTCAATGCATATTTAGTGAGTACCTATCATGTAGTTGACCTTGGAAGGGCAACAGTATGTAGAGAGTAAGTCAAAGAGGAAGGAGGAACTAGCAAGCATGGAGATAGAAAATAAAGTGAACACTTATGATGGGAAGTGATAAATATTATCATACATGCGAACATGGGATGCTAAGGGAGTTCAAAGAGGAGTGCCGAAGTTCTCTCTGGAAGGTTGAAAATTTGGATTTAACTGAAGTGAATTTGAATTTAAAATCATGTTCTAAATCACACTGCCAAGGGACACTGTAATTGTTCTTTAGGGATGAATAATTTGCCACATGGGGAAGAGGGGTAAAGGCTCTCTGGGAATTAGGAGATTCATGCAAAAAGTGAGAAGGAATACAATGCATTCCAAAAACTCACTGTGGCTGGGAAGTTCCATGCAGGGTGGTACGTATATATAAGTGGGGGTGGTCCAGAGCTTTTGGTGTCTTTGGGATCTGGAGGAGCAGCAAAACAAAATAAGGACTGGGAGGGACAGGAGACAGGTTGCTACTCTAATAAGCAACCAGGCATTTGCCTTAATCATAGTGGTTTGAATTAAGCCGGGTTAATTTAGGTACAAAGGGGTTCTTTGTGTGGAGGAGCAGTGGTTGATATTCTCAAAGTGTTAAAAGAACTTAAATCATTCATGTGATTGTAGGCAAGTGGAAAACCCTTAATGCAGAGGCGGTGAAAGGTACTGGCTCCGATGTCAGCTCCTCCATGATGCTTTCTTAAATTCACCCCGGCAGGCCCACTCTTCCGCTCCCCAGAGCGCTTTGTTTATACTGTTATTATAGTATTAAGCAGAGTGTTTCATAATCATGTTTTGCTATGTCTGTCTTATCCATTCATTTATTGATTTGACCAATATTTATTCATTTTCCAGGCTGCTTCAGTCACTGAATTGCCATCAAGGGCTCAAGAATTGAGAAGTAGACTCCTTTTCTTGGAGGAGCTTGTAATTTGATTGCTGATATGGGGGATAAGATATATGTGTGAACATCCTAATACATTGGTGCACACTCTGGCAACCTAGAAAACTGAGAGCAGGCTGCAGACTTGAGTTAAATAAATGTTAAATTTAACGTGGGTGTTCACACCTATGCAGAGAACCCACAGATGTGGACAATTATCTTCTCTATCAGAGAGAAATCCTAAAATATTTACCTCTGGCTCAGACCGCTTCCTTGAGCTTTGGATCTGTGTATCTGGCTACCTCTCAAACATCTTTATTTGAAAACTGCATGATGATACTGAATTTATGTCTAGAACTAAATCCCATCACCGATTTTCCTTGTCCCGCTCCCCCCCCCCCCACCTTGTTCCTTTTGTATTTTCCACCTCAGTTAATGACACTACTATATACCTGATTCCTCCAACCAAAAATTCTTCCCTCCACCCACCCCGGTATTACCACATCCAGATGGTCACAATACCTGGACCATCCAAGTAGCTCCTCAGTGTGTCACTGACTGTGATTCTGCTTGGGTCTTCACCATTTCTTCGTGGATGACCCCACAGTGCTTCCTGTAGTGCGGCCTTGGTACCCCCATCCCAACTCGCATGTAGAAGGTGCAGCGCATGTGGCTCAGCTGTTAAAAGGTTTTCAGTGTCTACTCATCGCTTTCAAAATAAATTCCAATTTCCAGCATTCTAAATTCTCATTATTTGACCCCTCCGACGTCCTCCCTTGGCTATCAATTTAACACATGCTCCTTATCTTCTAGGCAAATTGAAATACTTTGATTCCCCCCCAACAATCACAGTGTCCCTTGGGAGTGTGACTTAGACCATGCTTTTAAATTCAATTTCACTTCAATTAAATCCAAACTTTCAACCTGCCAGAGAGAACTTCGGCACTCCTCTTTGAACTCCCTTAGCATCCCATGTTTGCATCTGTAATATTTATCACTTCCCATCATAAGTGTTCACTTTATTTTCTATCTCCATGCTTGCTAGTTCCTCCTTCCTCTTTGACTTACTCTCTACATACTGTTGCCCTTCCAAGGTCAACTACATGATAGGTACTCACTAAATATGCATTGAATGAAGGAATGAAAAAATGAATATTAGAGGAATGGGAAATGTGACATAGGTAAAGTTCACAGTCAGTTAAAGTGATCTCATTTAGGAAGTTAACAATTGCATTTGTACGGATGCTTGCATTATCTAATTACTTAATTTCAGAAATAAATCGAAATATTCCCAATTTCCCCATGAGTCAAAAGTAGAATAGGAGCATAGGAAATACAGGAGACAAAATAAAATAAAGAGGAACAACAAACTGTATCAAATATGAAGTAAAACAAAACTTTCTTGGTTCTGGTCTCATAAAGAATATCTTTGTGATGAGTAGATTCTACATCAGGAGTCGGCAAATTTTTCTTTACATGGCCACAAATAATCTCTGTCACGTACTGTTTGTTTTTCTTTTCTTTATGAAACCTGTTAATAGAGAAAAAAAATTTTTTTCTTAGGTTAAAAACAGTCTTCCCTGCCAGATTTGACTAGCATTACATAGCTGACAACTCTATTCTATCAATAATATATAAATTATTAATCCTACATTAAGAAACATACCAAGAAAAAAAAAATCATTGTGAACAAGTTCCCTAAAGATAGGACTTTGGCTGTATTTACAGTTTCAGACTCCCTAAAATACCATCAGCAATAAGTTCATCAACCGACTGATGGATTCAGCCAAAGCAAAACTGGGGGAACTATAAACTCATCATTTTTATCTTTCAGTTAATAAACTTGACTGTTGAATTTAATGGGGGACTTAAAGACCATCAAATCCACCTTTTGGGAGGTAATGTAACTACCCTGGAATGCTCAAGAATTCTTTAGTAAAGTAATTCTAAACTTTTCCTTCATGCATGGCCTTCTTCTGTGTCAATCTGACCTTCCATGAATCACAACTTCTCATATCCAGGTCTCACGTTTAGCATTTTACCAGTAGCCTTGTGTTCTTCCTAATTTCAAATTTTCTTGCACCTGACTGCAAGCATTTTGGATGTGCTACTCGGGACAGACTCTAAATTCCAAGAAGCATCCACGACGTTTCTGTCAGGACCAGGGAGAGACCCCTGTTTCTACTTGTGCCTGCCTTGACTTTCTTGAGGAAGTTTAATGTTAACACACGAATCAGCTTTCCTGACAGGAGGCCTTAGATGAGTCAAATGTAAATGAATCCAAACTCTGAGGGTGCAGGAAAACTCAGCTTTAAACATTTTATCAGAGGTCTTTGGGGAAAGGCTCAATTACATTAAATTAAGCAGCTAGCTAGCAAGGCTAAAAGAGTTAGTAGGCAAATACAATGTACTCTTTCACAATCGCTCCAAGAACTATAGGCCAGTGTCTACTTCTGTTGGGAAAATAACATTAGCAGAACATTTGTAGAGGGCCTATCATTGTCTTGATAAGTTGATACTGAAACTGGTAATCAGTGAAATTGGAGGCATTCTATTTCCCATTTGAATAGAAGGGAGGCAGGGACACAAAGAGGAAGTCCATCTCAATTTGTCCTAGTATCTCCAGATTCAGATCTCTCACGCTAGTATCTCTTACTTAGTCATACCTAAGGTGTAGCTTCCAGGGAAAGTCAATGATAGCATACAGGATAAGAAGTAATTATAGGAGATTGGATTAGCTGATTTTTCCTTTATAAAAACAGGCCCAGAGAATAGACATTCTTATTGCATAAACAAATGGAGAAATCTTTAAGTGGATTCCTGAAATATATCTTTTATCAGTGAAATTTTGCTTGCAGTAAAATGCAATATCTTTCAATTATTAAACCCAAGATACTGTGCTGTGTAAGTTTCTAGAAGGGAAAATCAAAAATGTTCAGAATCATGTTAAATCCTTGACTTGGGACAGGGGAGGGGAAAGCATTACCCTGCCATGTTTAAGGTGTCTGAATATACAGATGCTCAGTTACAAAGGCATTTCGGTCCACACCTAACTGGATTTAGCTTTACTTAGGAAGGAGTCTTACGTGGCTTTCCCTTTACTGTTTTTCCTCTCTGTAGTGAACAAGTATTTCTGTAGTTGGACCTGGGGATTTGGCACAGACATCAATGCTGCAATTAACTGTCTCCTCCTTACACCGCAGCCACTATTGTCTATGTTCACTGAGTAAAGGCCATTCTGCGCTATCAATTTTTCCCCTAGATTTCCTACATATTGCAAAGGGAGTGCTTTTCCCAAATTAATGGCAGTGAATGTCCCAGTTATCTGGAAATTTGCAAGTTGTGGTTCTCAAAGCTGTGAATTAGGCAGTCACAATATATGGGCACAAGCAACATCTGAAAGCATTTTAACCCTGTATCTTCCAAAGTTATGATCAAGATGCCCCAAAGCAGTTATCATTTATTTTCTGCCTGGAACTTCTTCCTTGCAACTTTGTGCTCTGAATTTAATATTGCACAGTTATGTCTCCCTGAGGATGTGCTGCATACATTGTGGGAGAGCTGTGAATGTCACTGTGCAGCCTCTGATTGGGCAATCATTTTTTTTTTTTCACCTGCAGGGACTCACATAGTACCTGGCTAGTCAGGAATCTGGGTGCTTCGATCTTGTCCTGCCGTGGTTTATCTGGAACACATTGCAGCCCAGAATACTCACCCAATACCTCTGATTGTGTGGTTAAAAGCAAATCTAAAACAAATGGTGGCTTCTCACATTTATGCAGTTACCAAATCACTTTTACATAGACTTCTTTCTTTGACCATTACAGCAATCTTGAAGGTAGACTGGCCCAGGATTCTAAGCAATTTTCCACGGACGAATATAAGGACTATAATCTCATGATCGTCAGGACACCTGCTCCTCTGATGACTATTTTATTCTAGTGACGTGTTTAAATTCCAGTTCTACCACTCAGTGGCCTAACCACCATAACCCTCTGGTTTAAATAACTGGGAAACCCTTTCTCCTTATTTATCTCTAGATTCCACTTAGGTTTAGTTTCACTGGAGAATAGTTGTACAGCAATTAGAAACCCTCATAGCTGGTGTCAAAACAATTGGTTTTATGCTACTTCAAAGACTAGGTTAAGAAACCTTTTTATATGATTAGTGGTCATTTGGATTTTTTCTTTTGTGAAGTGCTTGCTTAGGTCTTGAGCCAATTTTTCTATTGGGCTGTCTAGTTTTTCTTTTTTCTTAATGAAATTTGTCATTTCCTTACACCTGAAACTAATATAATGTTACATGTTAATTATATCTCAATAAAAAATATCTTGTGGTTTCCTTCTGATCCTCATTCAGTGAGAACTGTTATAAAATATTTATGTATTAATACAAAATAACAATGATAAATCCATACATGTTAACACAATCAATGCATTTAATGAAAAATACCTATATTATTGAGAACAAAAACATAAAGAGTGACATTCTTTTGTGTGGTTTGCAAGACTCTTTAATACCTGGTTTAATGAAAGATAACTAAATTCGTATACCTGCTCTTTCATTCAGTGTGTTTGGTATCACAGGCGTGGGTGTGTCTGCGCCAGATTTTATTTAGCCACTTTCTGTCTAATAGACATTTGCTTTGTTTTCTGGCCTGTGAGTGAGTGTGTGTGTTTGCCACCACAAACAATGCTTCAATAAACACCCTTGCATGTTTTAAAAAAAAGGATCAGATAAAAACTTTTTCATACTCTACAAATATTTATTTAGAGCCTAACATACTGATCTTTCTACGTATGTTATTTCATTTGACCCTTTAATATGCCTTGAAAATGCTAGGCTCAGGCAGCTAGAGTTAATTACCCCTGATTATGTCTTAAGCTGTAGATCAGGGATGCAGAGGTAAGACTGATGATTCCTACCTTTGCTACCTACATCTGATAGGTGACCCAGGGTAGGCATGCCAAGGCCCTGCCCACTGTGTAGCAGCTGCATCCCATCCCGGACCATGGTATTTTGTCTCATATTTGAGCTCATTGGCTGCTGGCTCCATGACCACCCCAGGCCTGAACACATTCCCTTTTATGATTATAGGAGTAGGTTGCATAGGTTTATACCATGATGTGATGAAACATGAGAAACTGTTCCTTCTTTTCAAACCTAAGCCCACAGGATCACCACTCCATGGATTTGTGATGGTGTGGTTTCCCCAGATTTCAGGCTTCTGATATACAGAGTATGACTGAAAAATTCAAACTAATCTGTGCTTTATAAAAAATCAAAATGCCATTCCTGTGAGGTCAGCAAGGGAGCAAGCCTTTGCCTTTCATGGCTGATGACATCAGTTCATAGAAACATTGAGCACAATGCTCAAGATCACAGGAATGGTACCCACTACCCGTGTGAGTGAGAAGGTGTGTGGAATAAAAAATGCCACTAAACATTCCTGGGGCCATTCCTTTCATCTGCCTTGGCTTTCGGGGAGCAGAGCATGTTACTGAAAATGGACTTTCATGTTCTGAGAGGTCTTAAAATGCAGATTTGATTAACACTCTACTTTTATACTGTTCAGAACTGTTCTGAAATTCTTCCAATTGAAGCTTTTGTTTGCACCATTTTATATTGTTTGTACCTTTCAAATAGGATATAAAGCAGTTTACAAGTAATATGTAAATGTTGTTGAAACTATCAAAACAAGAACAAAACCCACAATAAAATCCAAGTAAAAGGGGAAGGGGATTTTTTTTCTTCCTATTTGCCTGCCTTCCTGCCGTCTTTCCTTCCCGAATAAATCAGTCCAAAAGCTTTCAGGTGGGGCTGACTGAGGTAGGCGTTCGTGAGGGCTGCAGGGATAGAAGCGGCCTGACGTGACTTGTCAGAGTCTGCATGGACTGTCCCCATGGGTGAATGATGGCAAGGGCCCAGAGTGAGGGGTTGGAGCTCACGAAGGAGATATTTAGATATAGGAGAGATTAACGTTATAAATATAAGAAGGACAACAAGCTAAGTTTCTCATTACTGGAGAATGGAGTTCAATATGTGGAATGCTAGAATAATTCTGTGATGTTGGATTGGAAGCCCGAACACCCCAACAACAAAGAGCACATTTAGTGCCCAGATCTTGGTTTCTTAAATACAGTTTTCCACTAAAAGGAACAGAGATCCTTGGAAAAATAGCAATTTTTATGGTTGGGGCTTAACGAGTAAAAGAATCCTGGAACACCTTCTCATGACAGAAACTAAGAAGTGCTCAAGGCATCATGAAGTCATGGCAAAGAAGCAGATGCCAGCTTGAAAGGCCAAAGCTGGACAATTTGAGCCTCAAGGTAACAAATACATAAATGAATAAATGGTGATAGGAGAGAGCTTTTCCAAACTAATGAATGTAAAAGGACTGACTGAATTAGAAAATCACCATTTGTCAAACATCAATGGATAAAAGTTTGATAAGGAATGGACTAGTTACCTCATTTCAGAGTATCTCCCCCTATATACTATACTACTTACAGAGAAAAGGAAGACCTTTACAGTGGAGAAACTTGGCCAACCCTACCTTAATCAAATGATCAAAGATAATATCAGCAATAATGGAACAACTCAAAATTATGTACCGCCTGCTAAGATGTGAAAAAGAGAATATAGCATACCTTCAGCAATACTTATGCAAAAGAATCCACCTGAATAAAATCATAAAGAAATATCAGACAAACCCAAATTGGGGAGCGTTCCAGAAGAGCCTGTATTATTCAAAAGTGTCAAAGTAATGCAATTCAAGGAAAAAATGGAGGAAGTGTTTGAGACTGTGAAAGAGACTAAAGAGATGTAATAACTAATGTAATACAAATTTTGTACACCCTTTTGTTACAGAAGACATTATGGGAACATTATGGGAACAACTTGAGTGGAATCTGTGGATTTGATGGTGATAATCTATCAATATAGTTTTCTGATTATGATGTTACTGATTTTGAGGTTATAAATGAGAATTTCTTTGCAGGAATCCCATAATAAAACTGAAGTGATTGGAGAATCATGTTGGTAAACTTACTCTCAAATGGCTCAGAGGAAGATGTTTATATTTTTTGTATCATACTTGCAAGTTTTTTGCTGTGGAAAAACAATTCCTGACCCCTCCCCCAAAAATGAATTCAATGAAAGGTCAAAGGGAGAGTTGTATCACAATGTCCAGGTTAAAACTGTGTTCCGATTGAACATGCAGCTTAGTTTTGAGTTCTAGTAGTTGATGCAATAAGGCAGTCTGTTAAGAGAAACCAGCTCTCTTGGGATTCAAATTTCAGCTCTAATCTGTGTTTAGGTAATTATATTTTCATGTAGGCATACTATCCTCACCTCATTAAAAAGAGAATAATAAGGGAAAGAAAAAAAAGAAGAAAAACACAGGAGAATTGAGGTGGCTAACTGTGGGTTGAGTCCCGTATCCTTTAAACTCCCTGACTCTGTTTCCTCACTTGTAAAAATGCCAGTGAACATATTCTCTTATCTCATAGGGCTGATAATAGTATTTAACACATAGGGTGGTGCTCAGGTTTCAATGAATTAGGAAAAATAAGGTATTTGTAGCAATGTCTGGCTCAAAGGAAGGCTTTGTGAGTATTTGTTATCATTAGTAATATATTTGAAAGGGTTGACGCATGGCAGGTGTTTGAAAATGATAGTGTTCCTTCTATTTCTTAAAACAGTTGGAATAAGTATACAGAGTTTTTATTTGCCTTTGCTTCAAAGGATCAATATAGCGATTAATGATCAGAGATGTGTTCACCACATTACTGCAGAAGATCGGAAGCTATGCTGGACGTTTGCCTTCCACTTTGGGCTGCTGTCAACGGCACTGTGATGTAGTCCTGCTGTCCTGGTGAGTTGCTTTTGCAAGCTATATTTGACACATGGATCGCTTTCATCTTGTTAGATTGTTTCTGTACAAGTAATATCTATTCCTCAGGATAAGAAATCAGCCATGTGGAATAAAGAACACTTTCTCTGTGTAGGTGTACAATTATCTGAAATGTAAGGACTGACAAATGTTTCCTTGATTGAAAGTTTTGCAGTAATTTGAGAGTTGGAACCATTTTTGAGGAGGTGCTGACATTCTCTTTTTGGTTCCCAGGATTCCCTGGTATTAATGTTTGGGTCTCTTCTACAGAGGAGTGATTTTAAGTCATGGTTACTCACAGCATCATTAAATTTTGGGTCCATGAGAAACATTAGTTATCCTTTAACCCAGGGATCAGCGAACAACAGCCTGTAGGCCCACCCCAGCCTGCCACTGCTTTTGTATGGCATTTGAGCTAAGAATAATTTTTACATATTTGGGGGAAAAAGAAAAACAGAGAAGCATATATGTCAGAAATCATATCTGATGCTCAAAGTCTAAAATATTTATTGTCTGGCCCTTTACAGAAAACATTTGCCGATTCCCCTGCTCTAAACTAACTTTCTCATTAAAAAAAAAAAAAGAGGAAATTGAGGCCAAGGGAAGATACAGTTCTACTCAGGGTAACACAGCTCATTGGAGACACATCTGGAGCTTGACCCAACTCTCTTGACTCCCAGCCTCACACTCCAGCAGCGACTCTGCTTTCTCAGTTAGCTCTCCAGGGTCATTTACCTAGCTAATAAGAATAATTGCATTTAAAAAGGTAACAGTATTTTATCTCAATATTTTAAACTTAGTGAAATTTCCTCCCTGAAGAGCTTAAAACATCTTTGCCTCGGTGAACTGATTTTGTCAGTATAGGAATTGCTTCTGGGTGATCAACTGGACCCCTAGGCAGCAACAGCGATTATCTATTACATATTAGAGGTTATTATATGTTATCAGCATCAGTCATATCTTCAAAAGGGAAGAAATAAACATATTTACTTTGTTTATTAGAAGCAATAAGATACTTAAGAAAAGATTCATGTTTGATCTTTAGGCTCCCAAACGAATTACCAACACTCCATACTAAAGGATTTAGTGATTCCATGTTAATATACAGGTTTGAGCTTTGCTAGGTGAAGGTGGAGTTGGTGATGTTTCAAACACTGTTTGCAATATACTCAAACTTTCTGGTAAGTTTTCATTATTATTTTGAATTCAAACAATAAATATTTGGAAATCCCCAAGAGCATGACATATTAGGAAAATTACATATTCCTGGATGGATTCTCCAAGCTTGTCAATCCCCCCACCCCCAAGAAAAACAAGAAACAACAATAAAAAACTCTTTCTGAGTTGAAGAAAAATTTTTGGTGCATTTTTTCCCCCAGGTATTTGGGATAAAGCATACTTCAGGAAAGAATGCCCTGTAATTTAAAGTTTAGGTATTTAATGTCAAATTGTTCTAATTCTATACCAAAATATCAAAGCTTAATTTAATGTGGGAATCAGTTATTTCTATTAATTTACAAAGAGATTTGTTGGCTTAGTTTATATTACTCAATGTGTTTCTTCTCCGAGATACGAGTCCAGTATTTCTCAAAAGTCCATTCTATTAATTTAAAAGGTAACTCAGGACATTTTCTTTAAATCAAAACTCCAAATTAGATTTATTATCTGCCTTACAGCTGCTTTGATCAGCATTCACTCTTTGCAAATAATGAGAACAGGAATTTAATTGAGTGGCATGCATTTGATTCTAACCAAATGGAGAGACCACCACTGAATATGGTAGGTTTCCTGGAGTATCTTTTTAGGTGCTTCCAGGGTAAACATTTCTCAAATCGGCTAATAGTTGATGTGGACCTCTTTAACTGCAGGGGTTATAAAATATTGCTCAAAAACTGAGAAACATATGCAAATGTGAATACATAAAAATGCTTTTTAGATTTTATACATTTCTCAAAAGAGTGACTTGAATTGACATTTACTCTGTATGTGCTTATGTGCTTACATATATATATGTATATATATGCTATCCTTATATAACATTATCGCATTATGTGATATGTTTTCTTGTGGTTTCAGAACATCTACAGCTGTATACATTAAAGGTATATCTTATAGATATCTAATATATTTTTTCCTGATTTCCAAAATTTACTGGAGAAAAAAAGCAATAAATGGGCATGGCTTTCCAAGATATAAAAAAATTCAGTCAGATGCAATACACTAGACACAATATGCTCCAAGCTATACTGAACAAAAATTAAGACCAATATTATTTAGATATACATGTTCTGAAACTGCAAAGAGCACGGTGAGTATGAGAGAAAATGACTCCCTTTGTTAGTGAGAATATTTCTGGATATTTCATGTCTTGGTCAAACCTAGGTTAGAAAGCTATTTAGAGCCTTCTTCTTCAGCTACAGACTGTTTATTCCTCACATGCTGCTAACCATGATTGTGCCGGCTCTGTTATGCCTGGCAAGGCAACTTGTAAGAAGTCAGCTCTGTCCAGGACAGCCAGTTGAACATACATGGTAGGAAAAAAAATCCATTTAGCTAGGATGCCTTTTCCAGGCTCTTTATTAACGTTCTTGAATTGTTGGAAATAAAATTAAAATCTCAATATCTGGGTATCATTTGATATTTGCCAGTTTTAGTTTGATATCCGGAAAAATCAAAGCAAATTTTTGCAAAATACATTTTTCTTCTTTATTATTATTTTTTCCCACTGACATCACATTTTTGGCTAATTATACTCCTTGGAGAGAAGGAATACATATTAAGGATCTACAAGGTGAATGCTCCGAACAGACTTGGCATGATAAATAAGACTCCTTCCAAGGTGTGCCACGCAGGCTTTGCCCAGAGAAGGAAGTGTGGTTATTCAGGGCAGCGTCTGGGCTTGGTACCCTAGGAACGTACGTCTACCTGGTGTTCTAGTCTCAGGTGCTTGTTTCAGAACAGTTTTTCCAGACCTCTCTTCTGACAGCAGACCCATTTAAGAATGACCTCGTAGGCATTAAGCACAATTTCATACTGAGATGGACATTTACTTAGATTGAAGCCCATTTTATAGCTGTAAAAGTCAAACCAAAACACTTCATTTCTGCAGTTATACAATTACCCACTTGAGGGAAAAACTACAATTCAGCATCAACCACAAAGGCCTGCACTTGTTGCCTTCTGAAGACGCTTCAGTGGGGGGCATATTCATTCACAACGAAATGCTTAATATTATTTAAGAACACAATGTGCCCCCAAATGAGTATTTCAGAAATTAATAACAACCTTAGAGTCAAAGTTGTTCTTAACCCTTTAATAGTGACTCTCATTTGATTGACAGCACTTGCATATACTGCCTGCCCATTAAAGATCAGTACAGTTGTGGTGTCACTTGGAGCCCTCACAGTGTACAGATATCATCTTTCCAAAATGTCTTAATTAAAATTTCTTTAATTCTTTAAGACCGTTTCAATCTTAATGCATGTGTACGTTGCACAGTTCCATGTATTACTGCTGTAATGTAAACAGGCTAGTGTAGAATTGTTACCTAGTTTTCCCATTGATTTTCTATCCAGTGTGATCCTATGATTATATATTACTTGGTATTTCTCTTTATTATTCCCCCAGATATCAGCCATACTATTTTAAAGCATTTAATTCTATGGTATGAACTTCAATCCCATTGCAGAGCACTTACCTACATGTCACAGTGTCACAATTCACTCCCTAGGGTAAATCTAGGGGGCAGTTGCTTTTATTTAGGAAAATAATTGCATGCTGAATTCACCATAAGTTGTAAAAACAGGTCCTTTCTCATTCACTAAGCAGACCATACACATTTCCATAAGATGCAGTGCCATGTTGGCCAACGCTGTGTGTGAACAAGTATCTATTGTAAAGTGGTAGGAGAACAACTGTGAACTTCTCTTCTAACCAATAAAATTCAGAAGTGGCACATTGTAACTCGGTTTGCAATATCTCCCCCAATATTTTCTTAGAGCTTCATGTATGGAAAGTGTCTTTGTTTTCACTCCATTTTGCATTTTGCCAAGAAAAAGTGACAAAACAGTACTTATCATCTTCCTTCAAAACATATGGCATGTGCCCACGGAATATTAAATGATCTTTTACAATGACAACAAATGTTGTGATATTTCATTTCAAACTCCCAGAATGTAAGGTTTCTTGAAGCAAGCAGGAAATGAAAAAAGATGGATCAGGGGGATTGGTTTGCTGGTAGAGATGGTAAGGAAAACATATGTTACTCAAGTCTGAAGGAGTCCTCTGTGTGTATCTATGTATGCTTCAGTGAGGGTGCTAGAAAACATATTATTTGGACTTGGAGGCCTTAAGTGAGATTTTGTAGCCAGTCAGTGTCCTCTAGTGATAAAGAGATAAGAAATCAGGTATACATCACTAGGTGGTGCTTTTTTCTATTACTTCTCACATAATTTCACAACGACCCCAGCTTACTGAGAAGAGGACTTCCTACCTTTCCTCTTTATCTCACAAGTTTCTGTCCAAGAATGGAGGAATCCTTTATTTGGCCCATGAAGGTGGGAGAGGGACCTGGGCATGTATGGCATGGGTTTTCCTGTCTCTCTCAAATCCACCTGTGTCTGCAGGAGTGTTTTTGTTCTGCTCCTGCCCCCATGTGATAAGCTCACCTTGTTCAGGTGTAGATCTGCCTTTGAGAGGCAGCTCTGCAGGTTCGGTCCTTGGTATGGGGCTCAGGAGTGTTTTCCACTTTGGTTAGCTTGCAAAAAAGATCTATTCAGCAGACCCAAGCTCTTTCTTCAGTGGATGGTCCCTGGCTCCCCTTGGGTGGGGAGGGCATGCCATCCAGAGGACACCTGGCTTTAGCCAAAGGTGAAGCCATATTCTCTCCATACATTTTCTACCAACAACAAGACTGACATTTTTATCTCCATCTGTCCATATTTAGTGTCTATTTCTTGTTGGCTCAGAACTCAGAGGGGAAACGTACATTACTATTCACCACTCCCAGATAGCCCCCCATCCACCATGAGGCTGAAATGTTACTTGGTTCTCATACTCATAGGGAACTCGTCAGGAAGAGTTGCTATTAATAACAGATCCCTAAGAACAAGTTACTTTTCTTTAACACCACAACACTTCTTCCATATTAATATTTATTTAGATAGTAAAGAAATACCAAAGAACACTTATGTTTTAGGAAGTTCTAGTTCTAAGTATACTTAAAAATTGTAATCTTATTTGCTCTTACCTCCCTACTCCTCATTAAAATGTATCGATTGAGCAGTTTATAATGCTTAATGAAAGGTAGGAGAAAGAAAACTTTTAGTGTTATATTGATAATAACACCATTAGTTAATATATTCAAACTTATTTAACTAATTTCTGTGGAAATTGATATTGATAACAATAATCTTATTATGAATAGTAATTAATATTCCACAGAGGAACCAGGCATCTGTGGGACAGACATGGCCACTACTTCTGACTGAGTACTTTTGACTCTGGGGATAACAGACTCAATATTCTCATTGTTAAACAAATTATTTCAAAAGAAAAAGACATTCTTTTGTTCACCAAATGTATATGGAGAAACTATCATGTGCTAGGGATTATTCTAGGTTCTGGGTTTACATCAGTGAAAATATAGACCAGACTCTAGGGATTTTTGTTCCCTAGAGACTCATTTTCTAGTTGTAGGGAAGAGGTGGTAGATTATAAACACAATACATAAATACTTATAGTATTTGGGAGGTGATAAATATTAGGGAAAAATCAATGTCACAGAGTGAGATTGGAAGGGGCAGTGGGGGAGAGTGGGAGCTGCAAATTAAATAGGTTGGTCAGGGTGGGCCTCATTGAGGAGATGATATTTGAGCAAAGACTTTAAAGAGGTGAGGAACCAAGCCACGAGGATATCAGTGAGGAAGGGTATGCTGGGTGGAAGGCACAGCCATTTCAAAGGCTCTGAGGAGGGGCTATGCATATGGAGCGGAGGGAAGGATGAAGACAGGGAGAAAGGGAGAGAAGGCGGGGAGATACAACCAGGAAGAATTTGGGTCATGAGTTGTGGTGTCTTGTAGACATTGTGAGATTTTTTTACTTTTTATTTGAGGGAAATACAAAGCCATTGGAAGATTTCATGGAGGAATAACATACAACCTAAGGTTTAATAAGATCTTTCTGGCTGCTACATTGAGAATAGACCTCTGGGAAATGAGGGAGATAAGTTAAGGGGTTCTTGTTATTACTGAGGTGAGCAATACTGGTGGCTACATCAGATGACATCAGTGGAAGTAGAGAAGTGGTTGGATTCTTCACATATATTGAAAGTTGAGCCGGAAGGACCACTGATGAATTGGATATAAAGCATGAGATAAGGAGGTGAGTCAAGGATGGCTCCAGGGTTTTAGTCTAATTAGAAGGATGAATTTTTCCATTTACGGAGATGGGAATGGTGGTGGGAAAAACAGATCGGGGAGGAACAGGTCAGGAATTTAGTTCAAGCAATTTTATGATGTTCATAGAAATCTAAGAGAAGATCGTGGATATGCTGTTGGATGTGTGAGTCTGGAGTTCAGGAGAGAAGTCTAGGGGGGAGATATAAATTTGGAAGTTGTCAACATAGCGATGATATTTAAAGCCTGAGTGTGTTCTTTGATAGAACACTTTCAATGCCTAAAAAAGGAGACTTTCCAAAGTCCTGTGAAAGTTGAGCTTTTTTTCTCAGCCGAGTTTGAGATTCCAAAAGGTTAGCATTGTAAAAGGGAACCATTGAATGATGAACCTTTTCCTGCTGAAAAGTGACATTAAAAGAAAAATACTGCCCTTTGAGATCACACGCACCTCACTTCTGCAGTTAAAATGCAAAGGATTCAGAGAATCCAGAGTTAGGAATTGACAGTCAAGCAGGCACCAGCTTCCACCACCAGGAGTTCTCATCGATTCTGTGCAACTCTTTCAGACTTTTGTGTCCTTCTTGCTTAAGACCCTGGCCTAGACTGGCTGGCAGTCAAGATCAGAGGTCTGGCAGGTGCAGCGGTCAGAGAAAAAAATGACTCTTCTGCTTAATCATGAAACCTACTCACTTTTCATAATGCATTTATTTATTGTACACAAGTAGTTATTGGATGCTATGCTACAGACCTGAAAGAGTTAGTTCATTCTTCCAAAGAGCCTAATGCAATCCTATGGAGCTTCCACATTGGGAGGCTGGCTCAAAATAACAATCTACACAAGACTTTCTGAGTCAGAAAACTATTTAAAGAAGAGAGTGTTAAACAGTAATTCCAATAAATACTGGTAACTCTTTTGCATTTGAGCATACCACAATAGAAAGAGTGAAAAAACTATCTTTAGATCTCACAGTAAGATGGGTGCAGGGAAGGGCAAAACCTCTGAGCTGCTGCCTTTCAGCTCTGTGTTCAGGTCCTTGGTGACATGCCTAAAATGTCGACAACTGAATGACACTGGTTCAAACACTGTCAAGCTGACTTCCCCTGTGGTTTCCCTCCTTGGCATAGAGTCATGTGATATTATTACTCCTGAAAGAGTGGCCACCCTCAGGAGCCTTAGAAACACTGCTCGAGTTTTCAATGCCCATCAGAAGAGAACGCCAATTTTTTTAAGATGCATAGAATGAGATTTTTGTCACGTGTAAACTTAACCTAACTTTACTTGGAGAAATTGTTCTTAGAACAGCCATGGACATATTTACAGTTACTGTGACTGCCCTCTTTCACAGAAATGACCAACAGAGGGATGAACTTAAAACTTGCCCTTCGGTACCTCGCCTGGGTTGAAGGTCAAAGTTCAATAGCTTGTCAGGTGATAATGAGCCATACCACTCACTGTGAAATGTGAAGACAGAAAATGGTCCTTGCTTTCTGGAATGCCCCTGGCTTTTCTCCCCTTACACTGCAAACTGCAACCTGTTTCTCTTCCCCTGCTCTGTTGAGTACTTCCTCCTCGTGGCGGGGTTTGATCTGAGCTTGGTGGGAGAACTGAGAGATCTTGGGAGAGAAGAACCAAGGGAACATTGGGCAAGAATCCTGGCAACAGACTGCCTTTCCCACTCAGATTTCAGCCACTCATATGGGCACTTCTTGAGTGGATGTTACTGGTGAGCTAGGGATCTGCTCCTTCAGAGATCACAATCTGGGAACAACTTTTCTCATTTACATAGAGCAGCATAGAGACACTACTATTTAAATCCCTGTATATCCGATACATATTCATTTACCTTAATAGATGATGCTTTCACCAAGTAGGGAGATAAAGGCAGGGGATGCTGAGTCAAAAGACTTCCTGAGGTTTCTTCCTTCCAGCTCATACAACTGGTTTTAAGGGGATTGAGGCGGTGATTTTAGGTGACTCACTTCGTTATTATTTGAAATGGCTTAGTCTGGAGGTGGGCATCCTTGTGTTTTGAGTTCTCTGTGGAAGTTAAGGAAACTTTTCTACCATGCGTGCAGTTACGTTTTCCAAAGCAACAGCCTGCTGCGGAGTTGTGCAAGAACAGAAAGTGCCAGCTTTATAGTCCTGTTTCTTGAAAACTGTGCCAATGCCTGGATGTATGTGATTAACTTTGCCTTAATGGGTCACCCAGTTCCTGTCAGGTTCTCCAGGGTTTATGTTAGGAATAGAACGGCCTTTGGAAACTGCTTCCAATTGAATAAAGGCTTGATTTGATATCCAAAAGCACTCATTTGCTCTCTCCAAACTTCAAGTAAGTTTTGTTAAATTGGAAAAGCCCAGCAGGCGGTGTGTCTAAATCCTTTTTATTTTTTCTCTTCCCTTCCCTTTGCACTTGATTCTTGCTGCTCTTACCAGGGCGTGATGCTTCAAAGCTGACACAAGGACAACCAAAGCCGGCTTGGTCAAATCTCCCGGCTCCACACCGATGGCTGCTTCTCTTTGAGACGGGAATGTGAGCCCTCCGGATGGGGACTTGCCTTCTAAGTAGTTCTGCCCCCTCTCCACAGCGGAGATGTTAGTTAATGGTGGCCCTGAGGTCTGAGCCTGTACTGAAGAACTTAACTATTTGTACAAATGGGACCCGCCCTGAAGAAAAACACGAAGAATTCTTCTAATTAACAATTGAATGCTTGTTATTTGCACTTGCCTCTTTGTAGAAATAGAATACACACTAGCCTTCTCACCGTGAGTATTCACTCACATGCCTCTCTGCATCTTGCTCCCTCTGTAGGGCCCAGCCCAAGGTCACCTCTGGCTGGCTGGGGGCTCCTCCGCTCCGGTTCGAGCTCTGAACATCTGTGGCTCTTCACACTGATCTAGGCCTTTGCCTTCTGCTTGGGCAACCTTCTCACTCTCTTCTGCAATACTCACCTTGCTTCCTCTTCCCCTGGCCACTGCAGTCTAAGCCATCTCTGGCTTAGAGACCTGCCTCCATGCTTTGGTTCATGTTTTTTCCCAACATTCAAATGAAAACATGATTTTCAAGGAGACTTCAATAATATAGTGGAGGCTTTTTCAACGTATCTAATTCTCTCTCACCAGCTCAACCTTCCTGTCTGGTGCTCACTGTAGCAAGAACTCTGTCTCCTGTTCTCTGCCTGAATCCTGAATGCCCTTCTCACATCGTGGCTCTGGGGGACGTGGAGGCACTGATGCCAGTGGCTTTTCCTCTTGTCTTTCTCTCCAGGCCCCTGCGCAGGGCCTGGCAATAAAATTTTCTTGACTATGTGAAACCCAGAGTGTCCATCTCTGTGCCTTAGGTATTCAGTCAGAGGCTCTGGGACAGGAGCTGGGGACCGAGATAGTCACTGGGGAGCAGGACGGCAGCTACCTGCACACCAGCAGATGAGAGGAGTGCGGGGCTGCCTCACTTCTCTATCTCCCTAGTCTTCTCTTATCCAGTTCTGTTCTGTCACTAAACACACCCCACCTTGGATTGTCATGGGCTGGAGTCGGGGCTTAGAAAGGAAAAGACTGGAGGGAAATCCTGAGGGCAGAGAGGAGGGAAAGGGGGTTTCCTGAGGCAACCACTCAGGGTGTGTGAAAAGTGGGTGTCATCATTGGGAGTGCTTGCTGGTAGGACACACACAGAGAGAAGACCCTAATTCCACCCGATGAGGCCACAGTCCATGGCTGGGGGCGCTCCCTCGCCCCTTCCTCATAAAGCTCTTCTCTGGGTGGGAGTACCTCCACCTTTCTGGTCTTGGGTTCCCTCCAAAAAAGATCCATAACTACCCGAAGCTAGGATGGGTCTGGGGTATACACATTTGACAGCTGTTCCCTTTGGGGACATTTCAGTATTCTCTGAGTATTAACATTCTTAGACTTTCCGAGACTGGAGATTTCCTCATCCAGGGTATGCCCATAGGTGGTCCCTAACAGCCACGTCCATTTGGGCTCAATGGATCCCAGCAAATCCTAAGGGTGGGGCTGCAAGGAAGGATGATACATTTTGACTATTACCTCTTTAGCTTGAACTTTTCATAGGAAAGAGAAAGAACTCACTGATACTCACTGATTACTAAAGCTTGAAGTCACTGGGCCTTTTTTTTTTTTTTAATTCATTCAGGGAAATGTTTACTTTAAAAAAAAAAAGAACAACCTACTGCATGATTTAGCCTTGCAAGAACTCATTTCATGTTTATAACTGTTAAATTTTAAAAAATTGAATGAACCTTTCAAAGTGAGTAATTTTTTATTTGAATTCTACATCCTTAACGTATTATGTAACAATTAGTAATGATGTGATGGATAATTTTCTTTGGAACAGTTCCTGATTCCATTACTCAACTACTCGATCGACCAGTAATTATGAATCATATCTTTAATTAGCTGCTTCTCTTCAGAAACATATGAAAGCCAAGGGCATAAAGTAATTGGCATAAAAGTTTTCCTAATTAATTTATCTGTCCGTGTAAGTAACCAGGGCTAGAGTCTGGGGATCATTTATAACTCCAGGAAGGCCAGCCCTAAAACTCACTGTCAAAGGAGATTTATATTTGTGAATTATAAAAAGACAACAAGCCACAAAATTGCATTATCTCCCGACTCTCACAATACAGCCCATAATGTGCCGTTCAGAGATGAGCGAAAAGTTCCTATTGATCCAATTCATTTTCATCATATCCTCCAGTGAATCTTTCAAATCTCTCTTGCCTTTTCCTCATTCAACATTGTAACAGTAATCAAGCACATTAAGCAATTCATTAAACAACAGCCCCGCTGACCACAGGGAGTACTGCAGCGCACATTCATTAGGCAGCCAATAACTTTATTTAAGTAGCAAAGGGCTTGGGAGTACAAACCAGCTCCTTTGTCTCTCTGTACGGAAATGCACATTTCAGCAATGAGCAAGGCCTGTGCCCCCTGGCCCAAGAGGTGCTTTTAAATGAGGAGCTGTCTCTGCACGAAGCAGAAATAGGGGAGGGTCGAGGTGTCCTGATGAAACCATCCTGCTAAAAAGATGGTCCAAGACTTAGCTCACTGCTGAGCGTGGCCGTGGAAGATTTATGTCTGGTCTGGAAACGGAATGTTCACATATTGATATTTCGGTGCCAGATTTTCAGATCTGACTTTAAAAATGCAAAATGATGTTTGTAGGGCTTCAGAGAACCCTGGCTGGCTTTGTGTGGTAATAAATGTGATGGATACATTTTCTTTCTTGACAACAGAAAGAACGGAAATAGCAAAAGCAGTTAGTACAAATTGTTCCTTCAAACAAACAGTAATTAGAGGTATCCCAGCAAAGTCCTCTGTTTCCTCTGAGGTTTGGGGGAAGTCCTGAGGAGATGGTAAAGGAGGAGGTGACTAGAAAGGTGAACCCAGACCATACTTCTCAGAGAGGCACCTTGCCAGTGCCCACGGGGGTTAGGTTTCTCTAACGGCTGTCCTTGAGCATTTTTCTTTATATGGTGACCGTTTTCTTTATGCAACAATTTGAAAATGTTGTTATGTAGGTTAAGTCTCCATAAATAACAGCACGCATGATCAGAAGAAACCATTTTCAGAAAGGCTTATTTTTTTTCCTTGAGGGGACCAAAGGTAATCCCTTTTCATAAGGTATTATTTTACAGCCCAAAGAGCCTCTGGGGAAACACACAAGGAAAGTCACATTTCTAAGACTTTCTCTCCTCCTACCTTTACAGAGTGGGCTATGCATCAGTATTAACCTTCATTTGATATTTTCTTCTTAATTCACACAATGTGCTTTTCTTCTAAACCTTTAGTCCCGTGGGTAAGGTGCTGGCATCATTCTTTCTAGCCCGCTTGTATTGATTAAGCTACTGACATCGTACCATTGGTAAATAAAATAAAATTGTCCTGGGTTTAGACTCTGCAGTACAGCTAATAAAAGCAGGCTGCAGAGCAGGAACAATGTGTGGTTCCTTCCCCATGCCTGCCATGCTGTGGACCTGGGTCCACATGGGGCTCTTTCCTGGGCCTGCTTCATTTTGGAGGTCATCCTCTGAGCATCTGAGAGAGGGGATTATATGTGAAGCATGAAACAGATTAGTGCCAAAGGACGGGGGGTCTTTAAGACCAAGACTTGGACTTGGGTGAGACTAGACCACCAGAGTTATGCTTCTAGTAAATAACAAGGACTTGAGATTGTTGCCTTTAGAGAAAGTGCTTTAAAAGAGAATTAAACACAAATTTTACTTCCTCATGAATTTATGACAAAGTCGATTTTGTGTTCTTAAAACATTAATTTTGAATATATGTTGAAGTCATTGGAATTATACCTTTTGGTCATAACGATCATATACAGAATTTAAGATTTCAAA
Organism: Smutsia gigantea; assembly: GCA_032199065.1. Taxonomy (NCBI): domain Eukaryota; kingdom Metazoa; phylum Chordata; class Mammalia; order Pholidota; family Manidae; genus Smutsia; species Smutsia gigantea. The sequence goes on from JAVSCE010009079.1 coordinate 35,314, forward strand.
ATGAACAAATTGTTGTACCTCCTCTGTTGTACCACTGATGATACGACAATTCAGCCTAGGCTGTGAGCAAAGAAAGAAGAAAAAATAATTGTAGCGCATCAAAGACAGTGTTGTGGAGAACAGAGAAATCAGTGAAATGTGGCTTTGCTTTGAGATTTAAATCCCCTCTAACCATGAGTTACTGTGGTTGAATTCATTTTTAATGCCAATATGCTGATTATAGTCATATTCTCTCTCTGGGTGATTCCATAGTGTTATATTTCTTTCTTGCCTTATTATTTAGAGATATTACAGATAACCATTCAGGAGTCCTACTTAATAAAAATGTATGGGGATAGTCCAAAAAATTATCTTACAAGAAGTTTTTAAAAATAATTCTCTGATGACTTTTGGCCTTCATACTGCTTAATAATAGAAAAGGCTAACGTTGTTTCAATGCATAATAAGCATTATAAGTTCCAGGCACTGTGATAACAGCTTTTTATGCAGTATTTCATTTAACCCTCTCAATAATACAATGAAGCTAGTACTACTAGTTTCTCTCTTTGAAAATTCATGAATCTGGAGATTAGCGAATTTGTATGATTTACCCAATTTTCAGTAGTAGTGGGAACAGGCTACCATTAGCCTGGAAGAGCCCCATGTGCTTACCCTTCCTCAGTTCCCTCATTCAGGCACTTCATGGTGGTAACTTGAAATTGATCATATGCATTTATACCAAGGACATGGGCAAATGCTGCAAATCAGGGTCCCTCATATCTCAGTTACTAAACCAGTTATTAAACATTCACAAGCACACCACGCCCAAGGTCATGTAGGGAGTAAAGGGTAGGGCCAGAGTTTGAAACCAAGTTTGCTTGACTTTAAAGCCCATATATTTTAGTGGTGTAGTAAACCATATCACTAAATTATCCATTCATGCCATCTACTAAGCACTTATTTTCCATCTTCTACACTTACAAAGTACTGTATTTGGTGCTTTACAGCTAATATTGATTGTTTAAAAACCTGTGTCTGTTTGTGGGAATGAAACCCCAAACTGGAAACACATTTAAGGACATCCAGCCAGCTGTATGCTCATGCAGTCTGGCCAGACCAATTGTGGGCGGGAGGGTTTAACACTCCTCAAGTTCCTCAGCCATAGATTCAGAGGTACAAATGAGATGGTTATATTTCCAGAACTGTCCACCTGGATGTTGACCAGGTAGGGAGATTATAGAGGGAAGCATTGCTAGTTTTACCATAGTGGGAAATCATAAAATGAAAATGGTGGTGCAGGCATAGATTGGGCATCACGTAAAATGCTGAGTACCAGACACGACAGGGGTTATGAAAAGGATAAGAACTGTTAATATTTTATTTTGTAGATGTGTTACAGGTATTGTAGTATGTTTAAAAGATTCCCTTTCTTTTGGACACATTTTGCTGGTAAGTTTTTTTTTAACAATATTCTATTGTTTTCAGATGTAAGGACTCAATAATTCTATACATTACAAAATTCTTTCCACGGTAAGTGTAGTTATCCTGTTACCATACCAATAAATCATAATATTCTCTATGGTGCACTTCTAGTCCTATGATTAATTCATTACATAATTTGAAGTTCGTACCTCTTTATCCCCTTCACCTATTTCACCCCTCACCCAACCTCTCTCCCGATGGTGGCCTACAGTCTGTTGTCAGTATTTAGGAATCTATTTCTTTTTTTTTTTTTTTTTTTTTTTAGATTTCCAAAAAGAAGTGAAATCATATGGTATTTGTCTTTCTCTATCTGACTTATTTCATTAAGCATGATACCTGCTAGGTCCATCCACATTGCTGCAAATGGAAGGATGTCCTTCTTTGTTTAATGGCTGAGTAACCTTATCTTCCTCACCCATTCAAATACCAACGGGCACTTGGGTTGTTTCTGTATCTTGGCTATTGCAAATAATGCTGCAATGTACATAAGTGTGCATATGTCTTTTCGAGTTAGTGATTTTGTTTTCTTTGGTTAAATTCCCAGAAGTAGAATTGCTGGGTTGTATGGTATTTCTATTTTTAGGGTTTTGAGGAAGCTCCATATTGTTTTCACAGTGGCTAGATCAATTTACATACCCACCAACAGAGTATGGGGGTTCCCTTTCCTCCACATTCTTGCCAACACTTGCAGTTTCTTGTCTTCTGGATAGTTTTGGCTGGTAAATTGATATAAGACAGATTAACAGGAGAAAAACAAATTTAATTATATATGTAAGGGGCCCCCCACAAATATGAGACTCAAGAACAAGTCTCTTATACGCTATCCTGAACTAAGGAATGGTATTGGATCCTGGGGTTTCAAAGGGAAGAGAGTAATTCACAGGACAAGTAGATGATGTATGGTAATTAGATGTTTCCCTTGCCATACAACAGGTCATTCAGATAAAAAGTTACCTCTAGTAGTAGCTCTCTTTCTGGGCCATACCTCCTATTTAAATTATTTTAGATAGTCAAGGGACAGGTAAAAGTTTTTCTTGGACCTTCTGGGTTTTGATTGACTTCAGCTCAAAATAGTCCACATGCCAAAGTGGCATATCTTGTGGTCATATATTCTGCTCCCCCTCACAACTTTTTCTAAACATTGAGTGTTTATACAACATTGGTAATAACTAGTCACCACATTTAAAAATAAAACTTAAATGTCAACTTTTAAAGTAAACTCTTAGATAAGCTTGAAATCATTCTCCTTAATAATTACCTTTTTCATTATTGGTGATTCTTTACTCTCCCCTTATATATGGTCCTTGATAGGATTTTTCTTTTAAATTCACCAGTCTCCTCTTGGAGCTAAAATGTTCCTCAGCCTTTGACAGCCCTGTATTTGAGGTGACCTAAGGTTAAAGGCCTAGTCAACTTTTCTCTCAGCTTTGGCACTGACTTGTCTTTGTTTCAGCCACAAATAATCACCCCACTTAGACTGCTTAAATTAATTAAAAGAAGGTCTTAATTTTCAGCCCAACTCTGCCTACCAGCTAAAAGGTTTATGCTGCTTCTACAGCTCTTTTTGCTTGGCTTTTCTCTATGAGGTAGGCAATATTCTTCCCCTTCAGAGTATGGAGCTATCAATGAGGTTGGCACAGTTTCAAAGAAGTATTTTCCTACTTTTTAAAAAATGCATTCAGTCTCAGTTCTCTCACTCATAAACTCTCAGAATAAGGAAAAAATCATTTGTCTTAAATTTACAAAGTCATTTATCACAATTATTGTTTTTGTTTTTTTAAGAGCTATCACTTCTTTGGTACCTTCTCTGGGTCGGACACCCTACTGGGTGCTTTAAATATAGTCACGTTTAGTGTTCCGTTATTATGTCCTTTCTTAATATAAGGAACTGGGTATTAGGGATACGAAGGTGAAGTAATTGGTCCAACCAAGTTTGCAGGATAGTAAATACTGGAGGCAGAATTTGAACTCATTTTCCTCTGACTAGCCTGAGCTAGTTCCTGTTGTGAAGAGATGAGGTGATTAAATGTTTCTCATCTGGTTCCCTTTAGGAACTGTTTTCATCTCTCTCTTTGCTTAGTCAGTATGAATTACCTCAGAATAGCAAAGTTTATCCAAAATGAATCAGAGAAAACTGCTTTCTTCAGAACTATCATTATTTTGCAGCTGTCTTCAAATAGCCACTTTCTCTCACCACCGCAGTGGTTTAATGTTTGTTGACCTCTATGTGCCAACCTAGGTAATAAAACAAAAACCTACAGCACAATTTCTATCTTTAAGATATTTGTAAGAGCATGAACAATATGACAGAGTTTTCCTCCCCCACAAAGTGAACTTCCTGAAATTAGCTCTCACTTTTAAAATTTCTGCTTTGTACTTTAAATGAATCATTAAAAGACAAAGCAAATGTCACCGGAGAATAGTAATTGTTAGATAAAGACTCAAGGCAAACGAGAGTGTTCATTCTCCCTACCCAGATGGTGAGGTTGTCTGCACTGAAGCTAAGAGCAGGAGAGCAGGGGCCTCTGTATGTAGTGGAGTTATGAACAGAAGTGCAGAGAAAAGATGTCTAACTGGTGTGAGAGCTTGGAAACTAAACAGTGAGTCAGATGGCTTCGAAGTAGAATCAAGGGGTCAAAGAAAAATTTAAACCAGGGACTTGTCAAAGATAGTTACTTTTTATAGTCATTTAAAGCTGTTCCTGGGTAAAAGAATAAAATTGGGAAAGTTGCTAGGAATAGGGCTAGAGGGCTAGAGAAATAGCAACCCAACTATGTGGAAACCCTCACTTGGAAGTAAGGTTTTAGTAGACAGTGTGACTTTCAGAGATACTTGTAGAAGAAATAGCACAATTTAGGGACCACATGGCTGTTGGTAAAACTGGGACATTTTATGCAACCCATCATTGGGTATGTATGATGGTGGTGTGATTCTGAGTGGAAAGACACAGTGAAGAAGAATTAAGAGAAAGATCAGAATTCAGTATGTGGGGTCTTAAATTGGAAAAGACAAAGAGACCTTCAGCCTTTGTGTGGAAGCCAAAAGAAGATATAGCATGGAACAGCTAGGCAGAGGTGAATATTGGAAGGTAAATCTAGAAGATAGATGTGCAAATCATCAAAAATAAAACCTCTCAGATCAGTTTATGGCTTGCTTTGAGTTAAGATGGACTTTCTGTCTACAGTGTCTCACAAGTGGCTGATATGCAAACATTTTTGTTGCATTCTAGAGAACATAAAATGCTTTGTGTTCCTTCTTTCAATGAGATTTGGGATTAAAGACCAATCAAACTGTCCAAGTAGAACAACTATGGTGGCTTTTTATTAGTGATAGTAAGAAAATATGATTAAAAACATCTGGAATAAAACATGTTCTACTGATTAGATATATTCCCCTGGCTGCCATATGCACAGAAATACATGAATTACATGTGTATATAAAGCTGTGAATATATCTTGGCATATCTCCTGGAAGAGATGCCAAGTTTTATATATCTATCTATACATACATACATATAGATACACATATACACATACTGCATACACAGTTGTGCTATATGGTGCTGAGCTGTTTGTTTAGTCCATAGACACTAACAAGCTATTGAATAAGTAAAATCAGAAGGCAGTGCCAACTGAACCTTATGTGCCTGCCAGTGTGGACGGGCAGACCTGCCTCCAGGCAGGGAGATAGACTCCCGTTCAGTACCAGGCTGTGTATATCGTGACACTTGGTAAACATTTGTTAGGTTAACTTACTGACTGTCTAGATGACTTCTTATGGTTCCTCCCAGCCCATCTGATACAGGGCCAGGGTGGATTTTAATGTTACAGAATGCCCCAGTGGAGAACAGGAAGGACCAATACCTCCATATCAGTGGCTGGAGATATAAAGGGCCAAATGTGTTTCTGCATGCTCCCTCCCCCAAATTGTTCAAGTCACTAATAGTACCCAAAGGACTTTGTTATACAACCATGGTCCCTATAACTCAGCCTTGTGGCTGATGAATTGCGAATGGTATTCTCATGGTCAAGTACACAAATTCTGTTTATCCAGTAATCCTAAAAGCCGAGTCTGAGATAAAGGCAGACAATACTCAAAACAATCAAGAAAGATAGGAATTCAGCCTCACGTGTTCTTTCATGGGAAATAAAATTTGTTGAGATCCGAAAGAATATATTGAGGTATTCTTCTTACCTATTCCATTTCTGAGGCTCTTTATTGGTTCTAAGATTATTCAGGGATATCTAATATTTTCCACAGCTAGTCTTTTTATTTCCTTTTGTTACCATACTTTCCTATTTTTAATTAGTCCATTGATTTTTAAGAACTTCAAATGCTTTACAGGAAAACTTTCAATAACATCCTTCTTAGAAGCAATTCCTTTTTGTGTCATTTATGTTCTACATTTCCAGAGTATTTTACTTCTAACATAATTTACATAAGGTACTACTAAAAATAACAGCATCTGGATTTCTGATTGCCTGTTTCATCTTTGATGAGAGTTATTTCCAGTCAAAGTTCTGTGTTTCTCTTCCAGATATCATAAGTAAATTCTCTATGTTTTACCAGGATTTATTTTTTATTATTTATCTGTAAATATGATTACTGGGGCTTAGGTAGAGACTTTCTGTTTATCAATTTAACTGATCTTGTCCTTTTCTGTCCACTCTTAGGTCATGAGCACATACTTAACAGACATTCCAAGAATAGTTATGAATCAATAAAACTTCAGTAAGTATGTTTCTGTATATGTGTTTTCTGTTTTTTTTAAAGTAGGACTATGTTGCTTATAGATAATGAATCTATTTGCCATGCTCATGATTCACACAATGACACACACACTATATAATATATTCTAAAATTGATATAGGTAAAAATTGACTTAAAATATTGAGTAATCATATTTAGCATGAGATTAAGAAGCAACAACCTGTAATAGAAAAAGTTTCTGTATATACAGGTGTTTTAAAAACTTTGATATGACTTTTATGACCTTCAGATACAGTATTAGGTCTTTCTGGTTACTTCCTCAGTCTTAAATGTCAATGAACTCTCCTACTGAGAAAAGATCAAAATTTAAGAGTCAGAAGTGGATTTCATATAAAGATTTTCTATTTAGTAGGTGGTCTCCTGGTCAGGGTTCCTTGGTTTTATTCAGTTACTATGTGAAGTTTAAACATTTTTTCTATGGCTTATCTGCTTGTAAATGTTTGGAAGACTAATATTTTAGCATGAATATGTGGCTTACAAAGTGGTCAGGGCTCCTCTATGAGGGATACAGTAGCTATGATTCATCTGGAAATGAAATGATTATAAAATAAATGTTGACAAAAATCTATTGGGGTAGTTACCGTTGCTCCCTTTATTAAAGAAAAAACGTGAGGCTCAGAGTTTGAGAGAGGCAGACATATTCTCTGAGCTGGAAGTTACACTGAAGGTTCTAGAGTCCAGTTGTGAGCGAGAGGGACTTGGGGTCCAGGTTTCAACTTGTCAGAGTCTCCATTCCTAGGAATCGGCACACCTAGGCATCTTAATGGTTCAGAATTCAGAATTTTCCAATACTTCTCTAACGTAAAAACTGCTTTATAATTCAACCCAAACCACAAGGTTAACCCTCTTTGGACAACTGATTTTTGACTGCTTGAAGTTTAAATTCTGCCACCCTGAAGTGAGGGTGAAACTAGCTTGGGCTCTGGGAGTTTCTCATGGTTTAGGGACTGGCTTAGAGCATGAAAGGCACAGGAAAGCCTGGTAATTGGTCCATCTAGGATTTATCAGGTCTCTATGGGGAAATGTTTCAGAAGAGATATTTCATACCAATTCATGGGAACATTCCATGCATTTCTGAGTTATGCTTATCTGAAACTTATATAAAGGAATTTTGATGGTGGCTATAAAGATACATATATACAACCAGTTGGACGGTCTGGTCATGGTTGTATAGACTGAAAACAAAAGCCAGAAATTAAGTTTCAGAAGTTCTTTCAAAATGAGAGTTTAGGCTATCAGATAAGATAAATAGCAAGTTTTTAAATATATTGATCAGTAAAAACAGAAAATACTGTTTTATAAATGACATCAGAGGGAAAGAATACAAAGAAATGCTTCATTATTGGTAAAATTCAGTGACCTTTTCTGGATTTATAACCCCTCTTCACCTTTTTGCTAGCCTGGTAGAATCATAGAGAATGTATTTTCCTTTATACAAGGTTTTTGTTTCTTCCAGCCAGTTCTAGGTAAGCACCTTCCCCCGTCCCCCACTATCCCCCACCCACGCCCCAGTTCTTTTTTTTCCAAACTTCACACATACTCCAGTTCCTACATCAAAGCACCAGTGACTGAAACTATATAAAATCCTGGCCTCCAACCAGAGAAGCCCTAAATGCAGGAAAGTAAGGATAAATTAAAGTGACAGGGTCTCAGCAGTGGAAATTAGTGCAACTCCTCTAATTGCATGTCTAGCCTGAATGATGGGATACTTAATTCTTACACATCCCAGACAATTGCTTTATACTAACATGAGCTCTGGGAAAAAGGCAGATTCCACAGACATATGGAGCAGTAGATGGAGTGGAAAAATAAATCAGAGACCCTAGCCACTCTGGGAAAGGAACGTTTTATCTACATTGTTAATAAAGGTGTTGCCACAGTTAAGCAACCTCTGGGTCCCTTCTTTCCGTACAAACCGAACATTAAACAACTGAGTGGCAGAGCTCCAACCTCCCTGTGTTAACTTTTGGGCCACAGAACAACTCCATGAGCGCGATGGGTATCACTCCTTTAGTAAACAGCAAGGACACAAGCCTAAATACGAATCCCAAGGGACAAGAGGATCAGGACAACCGCATCCTCTTCTCCCACTTCTATAAGGACTGCTAATAAAAGCCTTCAAAACTCGCACGGGTTCTTATATCTATTTAACCTTTCGCCCCAAGAAGCAAAGAGCATCTGGTTAAGTGGAGAGTGAAAGCCCAGGAACTTTTCATTATCAGAGCTCACAGGCAGAGTGTAGGGGAGCCGAGCTGCCAAGCCTGGGTTAAATGCTTGTTGCCTTCACTGCCTGAGGCCATCTAGCGTGTTTAGAAATGATTAAGTACTGCAGCCTAGAAAGGCCCTGTCCTGAGCGTTCATCTCTGACTTCCAGCAGAAAGGAGAGGCTGGCAGTGACAGAGGCAGATGGATGAGTCTCATTAGTATGGCGAGGCGGCGAACCAGACTGCCTTCACAGAGCTGTCCAAAAAGAGGGAGCACATTAAAATAGGAGCTGGGAAAACCAATGAGCAAGTGTTTTAACTCTCTGCTACCTGGTTTCTTCAGCTGGGAGGTTATTGAGCTGGCCTGGCTTCTCCTGAAGCGCTGCTTGCGCCTTGAAATGGACTCACCCGGTTCCAGCCCGCCGTCTTTTTTGCATCCTTTAGAAAATGACTCTTGAATTTCCTACAGCAGAACAACACAGATGATTTTATTCTTACGCATCTGTGACTGCCACAGAGCAGAGCAGGTGGGAGGGAGGAGGAGGAGTGACTTCCGCCCGCGGAGACCCCAAGGAGGCTTTGCATTGCACAGGGCTCGTGGCCAGCGTGGAGGTGCTCACTAGGGTTCAAAGGTGAGCTCAGGAGCCAGGGCTCTCGAGAAGCAGCAGAAGCCTCTGCTGCAGAACTGTCAGCTCTGCTCAAGGGCAAAACCTTTCCAAGCACAGGAACTTCAGCAGTGTGGAGGGCTGCCTGAACACGTGATTTCAGAGACAGCAAGTCAGGGCACCCAGACCTGAGGGCTCGTCCAGCGAGGAAGTGTCCCCTAGGATGCTGCGATATTCCGTCTGGGTGGCTTTCTCCCATCAGGGTGTTTTAGGGAACCCAAGGCCGGGTTTACCCTACTGTGCGTTTTCTGAGCGCCATGAACGAAAAGGCGACTGGTGATTCAGTGAACAGTACACGTGATCTGATGAAAGTCTGCTGGTCTCCCGCTCATTTTTTCAGTAGTTTGTTTATATCTTGGGCTTCCGATGGGGACCTGTGGCATCCTAGTGCCCTGGGGCGCCTCTTGAGGTTTGGGAAAAAGTTGGTAGAAGTTACTTGCTTACTATTTGTTCAGAAAACATTTACTCTCTCCTTGGGGTGATACGAGGCCCGGGGATCCAAACGATGAGTAAGATGAAATATATTCCCTGCCTTCCTTCAAAGATCTGAATCTAGTAGAAGACCAAGAACCAGAGCCACTGTGTGAGAGGGCTCTGGAAGAGGACAGCATCGCTCCAGGTGCTGAGTAGAGAGTGGACACTAATCCATACATGAAGTCCGCCCCCAGGGAGCTCATGGTTCAGGGTAGGAACCGGGCACATGAACAATCACTTCTACATCGAGGCAGAATGAAGAACGCAGCAGCTCGAGGTATCAGAACGGTGTTGTGAGAATCCCGTTGCAGGAGCAAGTTCTGCCTGGTGGAGAGCACAAGGCTTCCCAGAGCAGATGACATCTGTGTCATGCTTTGCTGGGTACACCAAAGGCATATTCTTTAAATAAGAGAAATGTATAAAGATTTTGTTCAAAAAGAGACTTACGTATCCCTTCCAAACATATTTTTGCTCCGTCGAGTGTGTGTCCATGTTAGGCCTTATTTCATCTTGACTTACTCCAGTTGATGGTGCCAAAAAGAGGAAACTGGCTGAAACACCTGAGGAATCAACGTGACTGAGGAGAGGAGCCTGGAACTGGCAGAACAACTTGGTGATGCTCTTTTCACTACAGCACACAGAAGCCTCATTTTCAAAGAGCTGCTACTTTTCCTTCCAATGATACTTTTCATTCATTTTTAATTAAAAAACGCAAGAAAGCAAAAAAAAAAAATTGTAAAAATAACAACAAAATAAGATGGATGGGATTTGACCCAGCCTTGTGTAAAAAAAAAAAGTCCTCTACACGTAATAGACTTTAGATCACAGAATTGGAAAATTTTCCAGGTTGTGCCTCTTCCTGGGAAATTATCCTTTTTTTTTTTTTTTTTTACAAATCTAAACTCAAACTAGGTGAGTTTTCAGTTAGTGACATAAAAAAAGAAATCACAAAAGAACTTGCTCTCAATTTGCAAAAGCATAGGCTATATGAATGGGCAGCAGAAATATTTTTGAACAAGCATTATTCTGTAACTGACCAACTAAACCCAATTTCCCCATTGTAAATTTCAGAGCACAACTATAACCTTTACCTGTAGTTAGCCCTTACAAATAGGCTAAGAGTAGCTACAAAGAGTAAACAGCCACAGAAAGCAGCAAATATGAGCTGACTGACAAACAAGAACTCATTGTGGGGGAGAGGGCTTTGTTAAGCTCCTATGAAGGGAGAAATAATAAAAACATATATTACCTGTCATGTCACTATTGCTCTTCAGATAGATTATCTCTGTTCACACATGTAACTCCTGTTGACGTCAGGGCCGGAGTGGCTGAGCCAATTGACTTTGTATTTTAGAGTTGCTTCTCCACTCAATATAAGCAGAAACCATTTCTCATATTTATCTTCATGTAAAATGTACATGGATAAATCATTTAACTAAATGTAAGGTGTCAGAAAATGGTTCATACAAAGAAAATAATATTATGCAGTATAAACTCCCATTAAGTAGTAATGTGGCTGACATTGACTGAGGGAGATTAAGTCTAAGACTCTCTTTCTCATGACATTTGTTCAAATAAATAAAGGTAACAGGAGGGAAAAGTTGATGCTTTTTCTCATTTGCATAAAAATTTCACCGGTGATTTTTTTTTTTAGCCATATTTATTCACGGTGCAGTATTACTGGATGTACTACATGAATTCTGGGTAGCCGTGATAACTGTCTGTAAAGCAAGGTCATAATTGACCTTTATCACTGAAAAAACGCTGGCTACCTGAAGATAAACTTTCATGTTGAATTTGGAATGTAAAAAGAAGGGTTGAGGCCATGAAAGGAGCACATCTGAATAGAAATCTATGAATATTTCATGTCTGTTAAGAGGTTGGAACTTTGGTATGACATTAACCTGACCCCTGTCCTGAAATATTTTCAAAAGGATGTTCTGATTGACAACAGACTTTAGCAGGGAGAGGTTTTCTTACCTAGGAGGGGAATTAAGCTGTGGTATGAAATGTCCATTCTTAGAGCTATTCTCCTTAGTGAACTAAACTGTACACTTATGTCCTTGGAGGCGTGAGGCTGACCCACTTATCACCTGGAACAACCTTACCACTAAGCTGCTTCCCTTCAGGTGTGAGCTGTAGCTGCCATGACGGCTACCCTACTGTCCCTGACCCAGACAAATGACAGGGAGAGCCTCTTCCCCAAACTTCAGCAAAGAGAATTCTTAAGTACTCAGTGAACACGTGTCTGATTAGCAGGATGTGTTGTCCTTTGCACCCCAGAATACCTAGGTTCTAAAAAGTGATTTATTGAGACATGAACAGACATCAAATGCTGTGCTACGTCCTTCAAACATTTAAAATAATATTACCAATAGCTAACATTAATAAAGTGCTGACTAAGCTGCCAGACATCCAATTACATTTCTTAAATATTTCATTTGATTTAAGTGAGAACCATCAGCATCCTCACGGTACAGATGAAGAAACAGACAAACAGAAGCCCAGACATTTTTCCAAGATCACACGATTAGAGGTGATTGAACCTAAAAGTGCCAAATTTCTTAGCCTTCCAGTCTGGTGGGGAAGATAATTTTAGCAACCAAAAAGCGATTGGGAACAATAAAGAAGGTGTGTGGGAGCCATCACATATGTGGTAGGGAATCAGAGAAACAAGAAACAAGAAAGAGTAGCTTTTTGAAAAGAAAGGTAGCAAGAACAAAAGCTTTCGGTGCACAGAGGGAGACAAAGAATAACGGTGTCTTGGTGTGAAGCAAATAGGAGTTGAGCATTTGTTCAATTAACAGTACTAAGCAGGTGCTTGGCATGTATCTTGTGTGATTTGGGTTTTCTCTGATCCATGGTACCCTTAAGAGACTGTATGTGACTAGGGTGATCTGGGCAGTCTTAGAGTAAACTCCTCCCTGAGACCATGTGAGAGTGAACCTGGAACACTTATTTCAATCTGGAATATCCTCAGTCTCCTGGATGCCCCATCTTGGCATCCTCAGGGCCTGACTCTCTCTAGGGGTTAGAGGCAAGTCCATGTGCTTCTCTGCACACTGAATGCTGTGGGATATGACCCAGCTTAATCAGAAGCTGAGAAAGACAGAACACGGTGAGGTGTGGGGCCAGGGAGTTGAGGGATGAGACAGTTGGCATTATATTCCAGGAACTGTTTGGACTGAATTAATAACCAAAGCAACCATAATATACTTCTGATTGATCCCCTGGTTTAGAAGTTAGACATCAGTACTTGTTTCCTAGTCTAGTTGAGGCTGCTTCTTTTTAGGTTGAAAAATCTAAACAGGAAAGTCATCCAAGGAAGACGGCGGAAGCACAACACTGAAAGAAGCAGAATCACCGAGGATTAAGAGAGCCTTTGGTGTCTACAGGCAGTGTGAAAATGCCTTTAGGGTTATAAGTGTAAAACTGGACTCTTTCAGGAAAGCCATAAACCTGCTTCAGGCTGAAATTCTCCAGCTGGGCATAAAAAACAGCAGTTTGTGTATACTTTGGTTATGAGTTAACAGGTGTTTGGAAATGAAGAAACAAGTCGCATTTCTGTGACGGAGTGTCACAGAATTTCAGAGGCAATAAATTTTCTTTGGAAAAACTACTCCATTCTATCACTGTTGGTTTATAATAAAGCAGAGCTTGACTTGCAAGTTAATAAAAAAAAAGCATGTTTACTAATTAGACTTTATTCTCGGTGGCCCATGTTAATTGTAAAATAGCCACCTCGCTCATTTATGAGTATGTTAATTTATGACAGAGAGGCACAAGTTTTGAGTATAGGCAAACTCATCCTTTAATTAGATCAAAGGAAGGTCCATCTCAGTTTTACAAGACAAGATGGATTCTAATTGTTAATCAGTAAAGTAAGTTTGGCTCCTAAAAGGCATCAGGTTTGACAGTTGGAAAATACTAATTAACAGACATAACTGTATTAATTGCATTGTATTACTGAATGCTTATCAGTTAGCTTATATTGCCTGCTTATTAATGCAAACAGTGGTGGCTGTGGTGGGTCAATGGTAAACGTCTTTCTAATGCTAACTAGCAATCAATGTATGTAAAATTTCTAATGTTTCTTTAGGGAATTCTACATAATAGATGTAGTTGCTCTTTTGAGTTACGCCTTCCTATGTAGTATAATTAGTCCTTAGAGCTGCACCTATCATATTATCAGCTTTCTGGGAGATAAGGAACACACTTTATTTGTTTAAGGACAAAGAATTATAATAGTCCTTTAGGAATCCTTCTGCAATAGGCTAAATGGAAATCTGTGACCTACCAAATAACTTTGAGGTCATAACAGTTAAAAAATGTGTACCTTTAAAACAATTGTGAAAAATCTTCAAAAGGGAGAGAATGTCTGGGGAAGGCTTAGTCTGTTTGTCTCAGAGACTACTGACCATCTTTTTGAATCACAAAGGCCCAAGGAGAGCACCAGCTATTTCTCTGTCTGGATCCTTCCTGGTGCCCTGCCTCCACTCTGCTTCCAAAGGCCCACCTCTGGCACTAGAGGATAAAAGCTTGTATACTGCTCACCATCTTGAGCTGTGAGGAAAGATGTCCCTGTGCCTTGGTTGTGAAAATATTTTTGCTGGTAGGGCCATCTCTGTGTTTGCCTTCTAGGCATGCTACTGAAATTGGTTGCTTTTCCCCCCAAGATGACTGGAGATGTTTTAAGCTGGTTTGGGCTGCATTCCACCAGTGGGCTTGAGGGACATTCTTTCAAGGCCTGTGGAACATGTCTGAGTTGGAACTTCCTGGTTAAGCCTTTATGATGGAGCCTTTATAGTTCTTTCTTACTATATAAAATATTTCCCAGTGAACATACGAAGGTTGGGTTAGTCATAATGAATAGTCTATGACCGGGAGACTGAGTACAGAGAAAATAATCATGCAGAGGCTGACAAGACATTGGAAATGGCTGCGCTGAAGTGATGTCACACCCTGGGGAAGCTATTAGAACCTAATTTTGAATCCTCTAAATCCACATACAGTCAAAATCTTCTGGTGCTTGGAAAGGCTAGTTTTGTAGATTTACTAAGCATTAAATAGCCTCACTTGTGTATGTTGAGTTTATTTTCCTGCAAATTTGTACCAGATCCCCAAAACCTTTTGAGTCTGCAACAAAGAAGGAAAACTGACATTTACAAACATATCACCCTAGTGCTTCAGAGGTACCCAGGACCACCACACACACAGACACACTCCACAAACTAATTGTGCAGTGCAAAAATGCCACTGTTTCTAGAGTAGGCATCTTTTTACATAAACTCATTTATCATCTAGTATTATGGTAATTTAAAGGTAAATTTTCCACTTTAGTCTTTTCCCTGGCATTTCTACTCCGCTCCCCTAGCCCCCAACCTAACAAGAGAACACAAAAATAACAAATAAACTTGGTGAAGGGAGCTGGGAAAGACAATTAAATCGGATGGAGAAGGCCAAGGCCAGGCGAAAAGGACGGCTGAGGAGTTTCTGACAAGGAGGCTTCATTATCACCAGTTGTTTCCTTGTAGGCATTCATTAAAATGTCAGCTGTTTGAAGGTACACCAATACGTTCCTCCGCTGATCCCACATGGGAATTTCTCCACAGACT
Source organism: Smutsia gigantea (assembly GCA_032199065.1). Lineage (NCBI taxonomy): Eukaryota > Metazoa > Chordata > Mammalia > Pholidota > Manidae > Smutsia > Smutsia gigantea. The sequence continues at coordinate 50,503 of JAVSCE010009079.1, forward strand.
ACTGAGTGAGAGAAGCCTCCATTTAGGTGTTGGGCTCCACAGACCTCCTATTTACATCCGACTGCTTGGCCACAGGCCATGCGCACGGCACTCTTTGCGGCAGAGCATTACTAATGCATGGTTGTGTATTCTAAGACATCTCTGCTCCCGGAAGCGCTGGATGGGAGCAACAAGACGTTTCCCATGAACTCTAGCATAAACCTCTAGATTCTGGCACTGTACAAAAGTGCCAGAATTTCCATGCAGCTGTAATATTTGCGTGTGAAAAGTTACATTCACTCAACTTTTTATAGACTTCTCAGGGAGAAGTGCGTTCCCTGCCAAGTCATGTAACTGAAATGGAAGCAAGTCCTTACCAGAATTTCAGTATCCAACTCAATTCTAAACCAGGCTTTTTTTTTTTTTGAAAACAATAATATTTCCTTTTTTTCCCTCCATATTTGCTAAGTTTGATTCCTTAGTCGGTTGCCCACATAATTTTATGCTTTCTGTATATTAGACATTTGCTTTAGGAGTTCAACCAATTCTAATAGTAGTTCCAAATAAAGCCTGGGTTGCTTTCATTCTTTATGACTCTTACATAAATTTTGCTAAGTGAACACAAACTTTCGTTTATAGTGTATCCTACATTACATAAATATTTATAGAGATCCATTGTGTGCCAGGACCCTCTCAAGTACAAAGATAAACACTGTATCTGGTGAACAGGTAGAAAAATTAGTAAAGTAGAAGTAAAAGCCTTGCAGAGGATTCAGCACCCTGGGCCTTCTGAGGGGTGATTGGCTTAGAACTGATTAACTATCGGCTCAGATTACACTTTGGCTGAATTGCATATTGCTGTTCTTTAACAAACAGCGTGCGCCTATGCACCTGTCATCCCAAGGCTGGGATGATGAGATGCTCTAGTCCCCGTGTATCTGTCTGCCTTCTCTCTTTTAGTTTCCTTTTACTGAAAAGGCAGGGTGATTGAGTAAAACCCTTCTAAGGGACATTTCGGCATCCACAAGGTGGCTTCGGGGTATGCTGTACTTTTTGGCGGTGGGAGAGCTCAGAGAGCCATGATAATAGTCCAAGCTAACAGTCCATCAGAGACCTGTTCTCAGCCTCCTATTTGGAATCTCTGCAGCCACCCAGCAGCCCCTGCTCTCTATTATGCACAGCCTCTGATTTCTATCCATTGCATGAAACTTAGAGTTCTTCCCAAGTTACAGATTGCTGCCATATTTTAAGGAACCAACTCATTTTCAGTTTCAATTACTTCTTTCTCTTCAACACTCTCTGGAATGTTCTCTTTCATAGAATCCATTGCTGAATCCTATAGAGTTTTATTTACATTTCCTTCTGTTTGTTTTTTCTTCCTATTAACAAAGAGTTATCATGTCTGATTTTAAAAGAGTTCCTCATTCATGTATTTATTTTTTTCTTTTCATTTCCAAAAAAGAATTTTCAATGATTAAGCCACCTGTCTTCTTAGTGATTATTAATTTTAATTATTCAAGATAAAAGGATAAGTTTTTTAAAATAGATAAAATGATCTATTTACAGCATTTTAAAATGGCATCTTATAATGAATTTGTTAATGAGGCTAGAAAGTTGCTTTACAAATTTTTAAAGTGTCCCTTTCAGCATTTAACTCCTCATATCCTAATGCAATAAGAGTCTTATCTTTTGGATTTAGGAGCCTGGATAAAGTCATTGCTCTGAGATGAATTTGGAGGCACTTGGATCTGAGTTTGAATCCTGATATACCCACTGCTATCCACTAGGCACACGACTCAGGTTATTCAGTTTCTCCTCTCTGAAATGAAGATGATACTGGCTACTTTAGGTAGATGGGACTATTGAATTTAAACAATTATGAAAAACACTTGAAAGACGGTGAGCATTCAATTGACTTTAATGCCTGTCTGCACTCTTTTCCACCACTTCTGGATGTCTTAGTTCTGAAAGGTGGGGAATCAGCTAGTCCTGTGCAGCTTGAGGTGATGGAGGAAAGGATCCCTGAGCAGCAGAATCACAGCCCTGTGGGCAGACATCTTTGCCTGGGCGTGGGGGGAGTGGGGAGTACACCAGGAATGCCAGAGTTTGATCCTGGCTTCTTCCCCACTCTACCCTTGGAAGTGGGCCTTCTCAGTGGGCCTTCCCAACTCAGGCACTACCGAGGTGTGAGATCGCTTTGTAGAAGACTTGTAAAGGGGCCCAGGGAGAGGAGACACATTCCCTCTTCCCCTCCAGAAAACTCCATGGGCCTGTAAGGATTACAATTTCAGAATAGGAAAAGCAGCCTCAATTCACAAACCCCATTTGCTTATCCATTTCTGCTAGAGGGGTCGGTCTAGTTATAGGCAGTATATATGACTGGCTGAAATAGAAATGACTGTGTATTATTTGTTTATGCAAATAAAACATTTATAGAGGACCTATTTCGATGCCAAGAACTTCCGCTGTGTAACAATAAGTAAAAATAAACATGGTGCTGTCACTGAGCTTATTTACTGAGAGAGAAAAACAGCCAAATAATTGCACACATAAAGGCAAACCCAGAAAACTGATAAAAGCATAAATGAGAGGTACGTGGTAAACTATGAAGCTTGTAATAAGGAGATGGGAACTGGCTGGGGAATAGGTGCGAGGTGAGCTGGTGGTTAAGAGAGGCTTCCTGGGAGGTTAAGTTTGAATAAACGCCACCTGGGCAAAGAGGAGAGGAAATAGCAGGGTCAGACCCGGTGGCAGAGGGAACAGGGTGAGCTCCAGAATCTATCTGGAAGCAGACCCCTGCGGCAAGAGTGCAGAGATGGGGAGGTCAGTGTGTGAGGTGAGGCTGGCAGGGTGGGCAGAAGCTAGGTTATTCAGGTCTTCACAGGCCATTTAGGCACCCGAGTTCAACAGCACAGAGAAAGAGTGAAAGCATCCACCGTGACTTCATTAAGGCTCATTTTAACTTTTAAATTTATGTGTGGAGCCAAACTCCAGAGTTTCCCTGGCTCTAAATCCTTCCTGCTCCTGACTTACCCAGTAGACGTTTACATTTCACTCACCAAATGCCCCTGTCAATTAGATGTGGAAAATTACTCAACCTCTCCCTCTTCTTTTCCTATGGAAACTCTGCCAAATCTCATCAATTAGGCTTTGATTTTTAATTTACATTTTTAATCAAAATAATGCATGCACATGGTTAAAACTCAAACTGTTGCAACAGTTTGTGACAAAAGCAACAGCCCTTGCTCTAACCTAGTCTTAACTTGCTTGCCATTTCTTTTATTTCTCTTTTTACTTTTTCTGTGATAACATTGATAGAGCTAATACCCTTATGCTATTATTTCTTGATTTATAAGTCTTAGATGTTGTTTGTGGACTTCCTTAATAATAAGTGAAAAATTCTATCACTCACACCATCCCATTCTGCTACTTTTGCTCACAAGGTGCCTTTGTATTGGAAGTCTGCCCCCAAGCCTACACTGATAAAAGCCTACCTTTAGCCTCCGATTAAATGTCTTCTTCATCCCCAAGGTCATCTTACATGATAATTTTCTTGTAGCACATTATTGTCTTGTACTATTTCTACTTTTGTATCCATTTTAGTACCCTACTTGGATTGTGTCTTTGTAGGCTTTTTTTAATTCCCCATAATAGCCATCATACTGTACATTAATCATACTTACTTAACTTAAAAAAATTTTGTTTAATTGAACATACTTAAAAATTTTTTCCTGTACAGATAGAATATTGCATGGCGAGGGCTTTTTTTGGTGTGCCTTTGTACGTTGGACAGATTAGAAGCACAGGGAAAATATTAAAATATGTGTTGTGATTTGTATATAACTTTGACTCCCACAGGAAAGAGGCAATATCTATACATGTAAAAGATAACAAGCTTGATGGAAAATTTCTATCTTTAAAATATGACTAATTTAAATATGCCCTTCTTCTGCCACTGTCTCTAGAAGAATCTAGAGATTCAGAAATATATGTACTACAATTCCCTGTTTCCTGTTCAATGTCTTTATACATGGACAGATAGTAAATAGCTTCAAAAGCTATTGTTTTGCTATTTCTTTTCCTTTCAATTTATTGATGTTTCAGATGAAGTCTGTCTGGGATTTCATGATTTCATTTTGTTCATAGACGTAAGTATAATGATTTTTATGCTCTCAGTAATATGCTCCCTATGACAGTTCATCTATGAATGGATATCAGTAGTATGAACCAGTTGGATCTCCATGACTCTACCTCTCTTTATGTAAGAAAATGGGATACTGATCCATTTCCTCTTTCTCTTGTAAAAAATGCAGGCAACTTTGCAAACCTCTATGGAGCCTTAGAAACTTCTTTACAGAAACTATTTTTTCAGAGAATTTTATTCCCTTCTAGACACATGCACATCTATATTTTATTTCACCTTCATAAGAAACTACTACATAAAGTAAGTGGGGCATTATTTGTATTCATTGTATAGACAGAGAAAGTGGTCTAGAGACAATAACTAACTTATTAGTCTTTTTGTGACTAAAAAAGAGAACAAGAAGCCAGAACTCCTGGGCACTAGTAGTGTTTATCCCATGATGCTAAGGAATTTCAGATATTTTCACTACTCAGATCTACATTTAGCTACTAATTTTAATTTAATGATGAAAAATAATCCCTGCCATGCTAAAGAGGAAGATATTCAGTTTAGTATCTGTGTGTATCATCTATTTGTCATAGAAGAGACATGTTCCATTTATCCTACTCTACTTCTATAGTTGTACTATTCTCTTCTCTAACTTCTACTCTTTTATGGAATATTGTTCACTTGCTGAGCAAGATACTGAATTATGGAGATGAATGAAGTGCCCACAGTTGTACAGTCCCCTTTTCATTCACAAGGAACTCTATTTCCACAGATCACTGATTTCACCATGTACTAGCTACATATACTTGAACAAGTTATCTCGAATTCAGTGTTTTCCACTATAGAACAAAGATAATAATATTACTTACACTATGTGGTTGTTGTACAGATTAAATAAATTAATATAGAGCACTTCAGTACTTCATAGACAAATATTGTATCATGTTTGCTATTATTATTTTTTTATTATTTTTCATTATTCAAAAGTTCAGAAGGAAGTTGAATGGATAGCTGTCATGAGAAAAAGAATGGCATAGCCAAAATGGCCATTTTTCCAGTGGTAATTCAATCACCTGATAGCCATTGCTGTTGTTTTCCTGCTTATTTCGCTTGTGCCATCTTAACTGTTTGTGACTGCTCTGGTCTGCTGTCAAGGAGAGAGAATGCGTAGTTCTATACCCCAGGAGCCTTAGGCTATTAGGCCTCCATCTCTGCCCCCTTTTGGTCCCTGGCCACTCATGTGCTTTCTTATCCCCCTTTTTGATCTTTGCCTCACAGGCCTTTCCCAGTTCCCTGTTCTCTGTTCACAGGGGTTTTCTGGAGCTGAGTGGAGCCCTGGCTATGTCCCTCGTTTAGACAGCGGCAGCGAGTGAGAGATGAGGTGGGGCTGTGGGTGAGCTGGAAGGTGGACAGTTGATCGTCATAGTCTTCATATAGGTTTTTGTATATTAATGATCTCTCCTGGAGAAGAAGTGCTAACCTGTTAACATTTCCACTTTAAAATTCATAATGAAGAAATACTCTCTGTCCTAGAAGGCAGTGTTTAGTGTACACCAGACTGAAGCTATGGTTAGGACTTAAAAGGACTTGAAGAGCACTGAGCCATCCAAGACCTGATGGGTTTGTTTTACTTTAATGAAGGAGGACAAAACAAAACAAAAAGCTAGCACCATAAAAGGAAGACATTCAGTTTCAGTTTTGTCTCTCAAGGTCACTTCTGCCTCCTGAAAATAATTTTTTTCTTTCTTCATTTATTCCCTTCCAGTCTGCAAGTAGGAACCTGCCCTCTGAAGTCATCTGTCTACTATGCCATTCCACGGAGGGAGAGCCAAGTATCCTTGGGCCACTCACACACGTAACCTGGGAGTGTAAACAGCCAATGTTTAGTGATTTCCGGTAACTAGTCTTTCTACCTTTTGTGGCCAGTCAGTTTTGGGGCAAGAGAAGGCCCAGACTGGCTGCATTGTGCCTGGAGAGAGGAGTCTGACTCCTGCTTACTGAGCTTCAAAGACAGGGGTTGAAATAACTCCTTTTGTCACTTGGTTTTTAAATGTTGCTTTCATTTGGAAAGAGGGACCCAGACTCTGTGATGCTCATGAGTGGAGCATTTGTTCTCATTATAGAGAACACCTGGGACTGTGCAGCCCCTGCTGAACTTGCATGGTGAACCTCCATATCCTTAATGGGTGCAGAGCAGATTCCCTAACGATTGCCCAAGAGTGACAGTCATGTTCAGATTTGTCCCAAGACTTTCCTTTCACTCTTTCATGCAGTTGCAGTAGGCAGAATTCTAAAAGGACCCCTAGGATTCCCTGCCCTGTGGTGTAGACACAACTTGTTTCATTTATTCAATCAAACACAGTTCTAGGGGTAAAGGGACTTTGCAGATGTAATTAAGCTCCCAAATTAGTTGACCTTAAGAAAGGGAGATTATCCCAGGTAGGCCCAACCGGATCTGGTAAGTCCCTGAAAAGGAAAAAGCTTTTTCTAAAGAAAGAGATTCAGAGTGTGGCAGAGATTCCATGCAGGGGAGATTCTTTGTTGTTAGCTTTGAAGATGGAAAGGGTCATGTGATAAGAAATGGGGGTAGCCTCTAGGAGCTGTGGCTGACCCCTGACTGGCAGTCAGGAAGGAGCAGAGACCTCAGTCCTGCAACCACAGGAACCAAATTCTGCCACAATAACATGAGCCTGTGTCTTGCCTGAGGGTTTCAGCCCTGGGCAAGTTCACTACGGATTCAGTGAGACCGAGAAATGACAATGGAACATTCTTGGAGTAAAAGGGTTTGTATCTGGCTTTATTCTCATGGAGGTAGATTGAGCACCAGAATTGTGCCTGCATCCAGCGGTCTGCAGGTCCGCAATCCTCCATCTCTGCTTCCACCCAGAGCACTGGGCAGAGCTCTTTATGTAGTGACTCAGTCAATAATAGCTCATTGCCTACAGGTGTGGAAGCAGTAGCCTAGCAGGAGGCCAGTTACATCATCAAGTAGTTTAGGGTCACCTGAGGATCCTGGCCATAGGAACTTCTGTTTTCCCCGCAGCCTGTAAGACCCAAGTAGGTGATTTTGACAGAGTCTTGTGAGACCCTGAGCAGAGCGCAAAGTCACGTTACACCAGGACTTTGACCTACAGAAATAGTGAGTACATAAACGAGTATTGTTTAAAGCTGCTAAATTTGTGGTAGTTTGCCGTGCAGCATTAGAAAACAGGTATAGTGTTTGCCGTGGCGTGGAATGCTGATATAAATGTCGTCATGTTCCAGTACAATTTGGGAACTGGGCAAGTTTTTTGTTCTGTGAGAAACTAAAAGATGAAGCTCCCTCCCTCTCCTACGGAAATGACCTCACTAGGTGAGTGACTAGTCCAGACCTGCGAGCTAGGAGGGGAAGGTCATCTTTACCTTCTGTCATTCCTTCGGGCCTTATAGCTTTGCATGAAAATGAATAGAAGAGCGCACTGTGAACTCTAAAGTTCTTTAAAATGTGCGTGGTAATTATTGCAGAAATCTTTCTATATCTTTGTGTGTCTAAGTCCTCCCGGGCACAGCTGCAAACTCTTTCTGTGTTCATAGCTAAGTACAACCCTACAGGACAACGCTGCCTCAGAAAGAGAAAGGTTGCCCAGTGCTACTGTTTCCCTGGTTTTATGGGGTATTTTCTCTTTTTGACAACTTGCCAGGTGTTTTTCACAGTGCACGAATTTAAATCTTCCCTTCTCTGTAAATAATCCTTGTCAATAGAGTGTAGTTTTTATAGGTAACAGAATCACTACTGCTAAACTTGCGGTATTAGTGAAGAAGTCGGATCTGTCCCTGTAGGGCTGTAAGGAAGAGCTTAGACTGTCCGGTGAGAGGCCGGCCACTACACTGGAGAAATCATTGAACACAGTTTATTGGATTGAGGCCTGTTATCCAGGTCGAGTTTTGACACGAGTCTGGCCCCCTCTTTACTCTGTGTGAACACAGGGAAGTCGCAAGGCTGCATTTTGAAAGTGGCTGCTAGAAATTACGTTCACTACCATTGAGTTTTACTGGTATTACTCGACAATTAGTTAAGGGGCAGGCAGTAGGAAATGTTCCATATTGTTGGAGACAAGTATGTCACTCATGTAATTAATTAATTTTATTCTGAAGTCCAAAAAGTTAAGAACAACTAAAATCTTGTATAGGATACTAAGCCATGTTACCTTATTTTGCTGCTTAAATGAATTTCATTATAAGCAAGTACTGATAATTGAAAACCTTTACCTCTGTTTGGCCCTGGATGAGTAGGCTCCTTATATTTGAGTGACCCCCTGAAATATTTAGTTCTGAGGTGCATCATTGTGAAAAAAGAGAGTCGTAAGTTTATCTGATTACGCAAGCACCAGAGAGCAAATGCAAGTCCCCTGCTCCAACTGCTGAGGCAAATAAGCTCCGGGGCCAAGCAATTAGTGCAACACAAAGACAACCATCACAGTATCAGTGCCAACCTCTATTGTCTCACTGCACCCTGCGGGCTTGACGAGTTTTCTCCTGGGCTGCAGCAACTGTGATTTGGAAAGTAAACAATTTTTATGTCACATGACTGGGTTGGTCCTTGAGGCATCAACATGCCTTGCTGTGATCTCTGGACCCCAACCCCAGCCACGAGGCTGGTGAAAATCTCTGGGACTGGTTCATGTTTGGGGAGTTGAAAGGAGAGTGAATGGGAACATGTAACTCCACGTTTCATCAGAGTGCTCTGTGAACAAAGAGCTGAGGGAGAGAAAGTGATGGCGGCTATTGGAAGTGTGGTGGGAGGGAAGTTTCCAGCCTCAGGCTTTGGATTTGAATGGACCCAGGAGAATTTGATCTGGGTCCTTTCAGCTTGGAAATGTTAGAAGGAACAGACTGCCTTCCTGTGTTGTGGGGTCTTCTGTCTCCTGGATAAGATAGGGAGGTACAATTCTCCAACTTGGAGAAGTCCTGGGAAGCCAGCCCACAGCAGCTCTGATGCCCTGTAAGTGGGCCACGGGCACTTTCCTGTGTCTGAAGGCACTTTTTTCTTGGGCTGCACACCTGGGACCCAGATATTTTTATCTTTCCTCGTGTTTCATGCACATAAATACACAGAGCAACAAAACATGCTAGAATAAAACAATATAGCGAAGTCGAACTTACCTTCTTACTATCATAAAGGTGAAGGAGGATTAAAGTGAATGAACACCTTAGGCAGAAGGACACATCCAAGCGATCAAAATAAAATTCTGAATCTCTTTTGTAGGATATCCTACTCAACACAAATGTATCATAATTACTTATGTTGGAATAAATATGTCCACTTGACCTTCTCATGGTTCTAGTTATCCAGTTTTATGTTTGGCTAGTAAAGATTAGAAACAAAAAACCCTCAGAGCATGCTTTCTAGAGAACTCATTTTGCCCCTGTAATGATAGCCATAGGAATGTATGGGAGCTATGGAGCTTTCTGATCGATGACATGTGATTCATCCACAATGACCTATATAATGATGGACAATCATTCCCTAGATTTGCTGGACATTGAATAAGGTGCTGGGCAGTATTTCAGGCCACTGCACTGTGCAAGAAGATGTGGTACTATTGATGATATTTCATGCAAATTTGCCCAGGCCAAGAAGTAAGAAGCTCTCGAGATTTGTTGCTTAGGTTAGACTATCGCTATTGGAGGTGTGTTGTATTGTGGTAATGCTATATATTTCATTTGACATCATATCCTAAATAACAATTGCAATAATTTAGAAATGGATTGCATTTTAAATTGTTTCCTACAGTAGCCATTTGTTAATTAATATTCATTTGATTTTCCTTGACTTTCCATTTCGTATTTCTCCATCTTTCCTTCCTTTTCTGATAAATGTAAAACAAAAGACTACAATTCATTTAAAAGGAACGGTGCTTCAAAACTGTTTTATTCTTATTAATTAAATTCAAAATACAGGCTAACTTAGTCCATCCAGTGGGATTTCTTCCATTTAATTTCTTACAGGAGACTGCTTGGGTTATGACAAGTGTTTTTGCAAATGCCTGCCTTACGCTGAATCGTAGCTAAGTCAGATATAAGGTGCTGACCCAGACCATAGAGAGGAAGAGTTAATTCCTTCTACTGTGAAGTCAGAAAGATCTCTGTCAAATGCTGACTCTATTATTCACTGGCTCAGTGACTTCTGTGATATTCTCAAAGCCTCAATTTCCTCATCTGTAAAATGGGGCTTTTATTTCTTGTGGTGATTGCTGTGCGGATTAAGCAAGATCATGAACATGAAGTTCTTGACAGGGTGCCCAGCCCCACTGTAAGTCCTCAGAAATGGCCGCTGCATATTAGCAGTAGCCACATCATCTCTATCTAGCTTTCGTCTGGAGAATGCTGTCATTTCCTCAGAAAGTACGGTAGAACCATCTTTTGTTCCATGCCCTCCATCTGTCACTGCTAGAGTCTGCATGATGGTGACATCCATGGTATGATTTGTCAACTTAATCACCAGCCCTTAAAAGGTTCTTCAAACTCTCTTAGCTGGAGACATGAGGAAGCTGGTAGGCTGGGCTGAGTTGTCTCCCAGCAATCTGGACGCTTACAAACAATACTGCAGGTGAAGGAGAGAGGGATGAAGGCTGGAAGATGGCCCAGAGACTCAGTGTCTAGCACCTTAGTTACTTCTTTTCTGGATCTTGCACTGTTTCTTTCAAATCTTGGTCTCAAGAGGACCTTGGCATAACCCTACAGCAGACAGAGAGTGATGCTTGCATGCTTGCGGGGTCCCACTGTGGCTAGCCTGCTTAGCAATTACAGTCACCAGATTCCTGGTGGACTTCCAGCTGATACCCTCTCTGGGACTGGAACACAAAGCTGCCATTGCCACACTGTTCTGAGGAAAAGGGGCTCTGTGCTCTAATAGGTGTGGGAAATGCTGTGTACACTATTGCTCTCCAGAATTCAAAATGTACAGTAGTGTATTAAAGGCTCTCGAACTGTACTAAAGAAGTGTGGTTAATTTTTGCTTAGCTGTCAAACATGTTTGACCAAGGAACCACCAGTTTCCTCCCAGAGTCCCTAAACATCTCACTCTTTGCGAGACCCTGGAAGAGTGCTTTGGCCCATGATTGTGAGAAGCATTGCTGACCACTTCACTTTCCTAATAAATTATATGGATTCTTTGGGTGAGAAGAGTGTGTACGTATATTATTGATATAGCACCACTTTGAAATGGGCTCATTTTGTAGCTCTATTCCTCCATTTCTGCCAAGATTGATTTACCTCTGGGCTCAGGGTAAGACCAGACACAGCCGAGACTCTAGCCAACAGCAGTTTCCATACATGCTGAATGACTATTTACATTTGTTTAATGCAGCCATGAACACTGCAATTAAACACAAACAGAATAATTTAGATCACAGTCCTAAGTACAATTTGCATTTAAAAATTAGGAAGTAAAGTGTAATGATACAACTTTACTAAAACATAACCAAAAGAAAACAAAACAAAAATAACCTTATCTCCCCAAATAAATATGCTGGGCCTTCCTCTTTGAAAAAAATCTGATCAAATGAAAAATTGCCATCTCTCCTCTATCACAGTGCTTGGTATGTTGGACTCAGTAAGCTAACTGTCATGAAAGGATATTACTGAAGAAAGAAAATTAAGTTGCTTCATGGATATTTAGTTTCACTCTTGTGAGGCTTGACAAATAAGATGATTACCTATAACGTTGTAATTTTAGCTTCATAAATGTTGTAATTGAAACACTGCAATCCTTTTTCTTTCCTTATCTTCTCTTTGGGCATACATGCTATGTAACATCTTTGCATCAAATGTCTTCTGAATTAGAAAAGCTTCTGAAAAATTTCAAGAGTTTTTTCTAACTTTAATTGGTATTTCTGAAAACCAGGATCAGAAACTTGAGTAAATGAGATTTTTTTCTTTGTGTTTAAAAATATTGGTGTTTTTTATGGCAAGGATGTCAATCAATTAGTTGATTGAGCTCAGGATAAGTTTTGCCAAATTATTTCTGACAATTCTTCCAAGTCGTAAAGAAATAACTGAGACGTATATTGCCATCCAGAGAGCAGAATCATAGCTTCAGAACTCATTTCCAGGGTATTTCAAAATTAAAAAGTTTGAATCCGTTCTGAGCTCAATGTGGGTAGAATTCTTAGGTAAGATGTTATTTTATTGGCCTTTGCTAAGCCACTTTATGTATTTATTTCTGTGTGTGCAAGAAAGCAGGCTCAGATGACTGGCGTATCTGCAGTCCCATCTGAGCTCCTTTTTTTGATATATATAGTTTTAGTAAAGTATAGTTGTAATATACAATATACTTGTTTACAGTATTATGTTGATTTCAAGTATACAACATAGTGAATCAAAAATGCATCAAAAGGGCTGAGCCACTATGGATCTCATCAGTTTCTTGGTCTGTAAAGCAGGGAATCATGGTTCTTTTGAGCACACTTGCTTTATGGGAATATGTAAATGATTAGAGTCAAATAATACTTAAATGCAGTTTGCATTTGTAGAAGAAGATACCAGGTTACAAGATTAAAGTAATAGATTTTTATTCCTTTCTGGGATATGAACAATAAGGAATATTGATAGAATTTGTCATTAAATAGTAAAAGTCAGTGATCATGTTGTCTAAACTGGACCTAGGTTTGGCCAATTTTTGGAGAGCATTAGGGACGGAATATTTTTAAAGCTCCAAATGAATTTCACTCAGAATATTTATAGTGGCTGTCAGCTCTTCCATGGGTTTGTCCTTAGAGGGTGCTGGGTTACCTCAACCCAGATCAGTGGTCAAAGCAATGGGTCCAAGAAATTTCCCTGTATTGTTTATCAACCCTCTTGTGGTTATTGTAATATCCAGTCTTACTGTATGGAACCTAGAATTTCCACTTTACATTGCTTCATTCATGAGAGGGAGACTTGGATAACTTACTCCCTTCCCTATAATGAGAAAATAGTTACAACTATTATAAATGCTTAATTTTGTTGTATTTGCTGATGTGACTATTATAGGAAGGATATATGATGTACTAATACTAATAATCTCTTAGATCTTTAGGGTGAAGTATCGTTGTTATAACAGCAGTACAAAAATGGATTTTGGAAAATAGTCTTTGGAAATAAAAATAAACAAAGAGTAAAATGATACTGTAAAAGAGCACTGTTTGAAATAATATGCTCATTTCATCTCCATAGTTCTATTTGAAAAATGTGATACTTTCTGAAGCAGAATGACAGCAAATAATATAGTTGAATGATTTGGCTGAGCTACATATTTGGGTGTGAAAGTGAATTTCTTTGAAGTCATAAATACACTCTGGATTTTTAGTTAAAGTTTAGATTTCCTAAAAGTTCTGCTACAACTAGACTTTTAAAGCCATCCAAAACAAAATCTGTAATTTATTTTCTTTTTACCTTTTTATGAGGTCTTACAGCCACCATGGCTTCTTTTGTGCTTTGAGATTTACAGGTTAGGTCCTGTAAAAGGGCACTTGTATGACCCTCTAGGCCAGAGTTGTATATCTTGCCTTTCCATTTCTGGCTCACCAAAATTAATGAGGGCATCTTTAAGTGACAGTCTCTTTATAATGATCAAATGACCACAGTCTAAGAGGTTAAATAATTTTACCACCACTATTCCCAAATTTAGACACTATGATCAAGTGAATTGACATAGAAGATAGTGTTGACAAAGCTCACAGTCCCTTGTGCCAGATATCAAATGGGAACTAAAATATTGATAGAATTCCATTTGGGATATTATCAAGAGTGTGGTATCTTTACTTTGAATTTTATTCGTGTTTGCTGTGTTATTCAAAAACCGAATGCACCACACTACGGCTGTCACTCAGAGCGCCCTTGCTGTTTGACTAAGGGAGAATTCAGCTTCAGGGCGCTGTGCTATGGTGCCAGGAAGGGCATTGCTGTGTCTGCCTGGGAGAAATATCCCCTTTTATAAATAGCCCTACATTGCCAGTACCTTTTAGCCTCCTTAAAGCATATTTTTTTTAGCTAAAAATACAGAGCCATTCACAACAGAAATTTTGTTCTCTCCCCATCTTTTATTTTTTTTACCTTCTAATTTACTACATAATAGAAACAGCATTTCATGCCCCAGCATTCTTTTCTTTTAATATCCTACAGAGTACAGCTTTTTTTTTTTTTGTCTTCTTTTCCTTCTTCTTCTTAAGGCTTCCTTTAAACTACAGTAGCCATATTTGGACTTCAACATAAAATATTACCCTTTTATTCTGAGACAATAATGACTCCACAATAAAAATAAATAAATAAATAAATAGATGAGAGAAAAGAAAGAAACCCCAAGCAAACCCCATCATTCGGGTTTCACCCAAGCTGCTAAATCCTATTACAGATTCAATCCTATTAAAACGTTCCCAGGTTTAAGCCTGCTTTGGAGTTTTTCATAGGAGTGCATGACCCTTCCCCAAACCCCTACATGTGTGGTCAGGGACCTCAGGATAATCGTAAACTGCCTGGACTCCCATTAATCTCGCGCAGTCAGATATTAGTGCTTGTAAATCAGCACCTAAACAAGGACAATAGTTAAAGCCATCAATAGTCTTTTAATGAGGCAGATCAAAAACAAATGAAAGCAGCTGGACATTCGGATTTGCCAAGGAGGGGAAGGGGAAGGCCATAAGCTTTGTTTGATTTCTCATAGAAAAAAGTAGATAGATTGAGTCCAGGTCTGCCTTTGAATTGTTGTATCCACTGTTTAAAAAAATATATAAAACAAGATTATTTCCAGAAAGTTCCTTCGTTTCCTTTGTTTGGGACATAGCAGCTGTCACTTTCTTCTCTCCCTTTCTCTTTATAGCACCACACAAACATATATAGACATATGTGCATGAAGGTACAAATATTTAAAAGAGGAGGCCATTGGCCATTGCAAATAATAACTGCATGTAGACACATTAAGCAGTGATCAGTTACACTTTGTCAAGAATTGTAATTACTTATCTGCATCCTTGCAGGCATTTTAGGTGCTTTTGAAATTCCCACAGATGTTTTTTGTCCATTAGAATGGGGGGAAATATCTTGTTTTTTAATTCCTTGTTTTAAAGAAGGAGAAAAATAAAGCAAGATAGGATTTATTACCTAGCACGCATGTGCGGCAGCATTATAATGGTTGCCAAGCAACCTAAAGGAGCCATATCATAGTAAAGAGGGGGGCAAATGAATGAACAGATGCGTGGGATTAGATATAGGAAGGGGAGAGAAGAGGCTGCCTTGAAATGAGCTCACCTTGGCACATGACTTTTCTGATGGGGATTTGCTCTTATTCAAGTTTATTTACCTTCAATAAATATCTCCTTTTGATTTTGTGTGGGATTTTTATTTTTACTCTGTTTAGTTTACCATTGGACTGACAGGCTCAACAAGAAGAGGTGTGAAATGCTTATAAAATTCTTGTTCCTTCATTGTTGCCAATAACATTCTTTCAAGACGATGTTTTAAGAAGCAGAAAGGTACGGAAACAAGCATTCTCATTCATTTGCTCTCACATCATTCCAAGACAAACACACACTATTCAAAGAAGGAATTTCTTTGGTGGTGTTAGCAAAACATATGTTCACTTCAAATTGACAGCTTACTTACTAGACCACTTTCCCTGCCATCATTTAAAAAACCTCACTATATTTGTAATTTTATGTATCTATATATAATCTATGCTCACACACACACACACACACACACACACACACACACACACTTATACATAGTACAGGGAGTCTATATAGATCAAAAGTAAAACACCATTTTTTCTTGCTGCCAGATTACACATGTTTTGGATGAGACTTAAACTCTGTTCAGAGGGCTGAGATGGATGCATATGGTGTACCCA
Organism: Smutsia gigantea; assembly: GCA_032199065.1. Taxonomy (NCBI): domain Eukaryota; kingdom Metazoa; phylum Chordata; class Mammalia; order Pholidota; family Manidae; genus Smutsia; species Smutsia gigantea. The sequence goes on from JAVSCE010009079.1 coordinate 66,480, forward strand.
AAATAGTTTAAGCAATTGTCTTAAGGACACCAACTCTCAGAGAACACTATGCAACCCAGCTTGTACATTTGAGCTATGAAAACCTATGCATTCATTCCATGCATTTAAAAGCAAATATCCCTAAAAATGCCATGTAGGACAGACAGAACTCAGTGTTAATTTCTAGAAGGCAGCCCGGTCCCAGTATATCCTGGCAGCCCAGTTTAGTTTTACCCAAGAAATGGGAAAAAAAAAGTCTAAACTATCTTCAAGAGCTTATGAATTCTTTAAGACATGAGACAGACCGTAAATTAGAAAATGTTTCAGTAGTGAATATCAAGTGGAGACATTCAGTTGGGAAAAGCCTTCAATGACAGTGTCCAAAAATACAAGATATGAACTGTTGGTTCCTCAGAATTTAGCCACAGTGGAATATTCAGCTCAGGCTGAAAGGTCTGAGCAGAGATGTGTCACTGAGAGGACTTATGTCACTTCCTACCTCATGGCAGCTATGTGCATGACAAGTGCTGGCCTTGTGGCAAGATGTTCACTGGGCCAGATCAGCTCCAGGGATCATTTTTCCCTATGGACTATGTGATGAAATTGTAGCTCTGTAGTTTTCCCAAGAAATGATATGTGTAGTTGCATTTTAATCATAGATTGACATTAAGCTATTGGGGAATTATACTGTGTCTACTAATATATATTCCACCTCTCTTGCCCTAATGAGATCACCTTACACTCGCTGGCACTGATGCAAACATTTAGAGCTGAGTGCTCAAAAGAGGCTGGAGTACAAATGGTACATAATTCATTACCCTGGGAAACGCGATTTTAATGCAACATAATGCAAGGTGCTCTCAAGTATTTCTGAGGCAGGAAGAGTGAGCCACAGTCATGGTGAAGTGACTATTTACATCAGCCTGATTCCACTTGTTCTTTACTAGAGCTAACAAGCTCTCTGCTATATTATTGAATCCACTTCTACTTACCGGACTCCACAGAGAAGGCCTTGCAGCTAGAGGAATAAACTCTTTGTTACATAATCTATGAAGCAATGGAAACCAGTGCAAGTGAAAAAGGAAGATCCTGGATATTCTAAAGAACATTCCTCTGAGCTATTTTATAAGGTCTCAACAACTCAGAGAATTTGCATTTAAAACAACAAACTCTCTTCTCCTCCCTCTTCCCCACCCCTACTGGCTCTGGTCAATAACCAAAAGATGGCAGCATGTTGCCCATCATTCATTAGCGACACCTTCCGTGAGCTAGGTCTGCATTTCGACTTTCATAGTCATTATGAATTCCTTGTGGCGCTGAGCATGGATTGATAGCGCTGTGGCATTTATTAACAACAGCAACAATAACAAAAAGGCGGTTTCAAAAAAGCTTGGAAGATTAATTATACAAATTATAGCGTAAAGCATCAGAAGTCCTGTTTGGTGAGGAAATGCGTGCCAGCCTTACTGAGGTGACACTGCAGAGCCATCAGGCTTGGCGAGTGGTATCACAACCCAAACACCTTGTCCCTCCAGCCATTAGGCCTTCCTGGCGATAAGCCAGAGAGAGGAGGAGGAAATCTTGGGACTGCAGACCGAGCCTAATGTGGGGGAAATGAAAAAGGGCACGAATGAACACATCAGACAAGGTCTCCAGCAGCCCAGGGATGCTCTCAAGCTCTTGCTCAAAGCCTGTCCTAATAAAGAGGGCAAGCCTGGCTAAACTACCCAGGCTTGGTAGAAAGAATGTCAGTCACCTTTACTCTTCGTATTTGAAACGGAATAGATTCTTATCCATGAGGGTTGAAGGACTTGCTTTCCCAAGAGGCCTCTCAAAACCCACTCCAGATATTTGTCTCAGTCATTTGATTCCCAACAAGACCAGATGACGCGTTTAAAAACCTCCTCAGTTTGAAAAAAAAAAAAAAGAGGGCACAGCTTTGCCACAGTTGCTCGCAGAAGGAACGTGGTCCTGTTTGTCTGAATGTTCGTTATAAATAGGGTCGACATTTGAAAGCATTAAGCCTCATCAGCTTTCTGCTCACTGCGGAGTCTGCTCAACTGGGCTGTTACTTTCCTCTCCCACATTGTTGATTTGTATTATTGAGACACAGTAAGAGGCCTCCTTCCTGCCTGAGGACCAAGATTCCCGATTTTCTTGAAACAAGGGTAAATCCCTTTATTATATAATGGAGGTCCATGTTCAAATAGGATTAAAATGATCCAGGAAAATGTAGGCAAAAATCATGTTGAGAAGCCTCTATGGTTTGTTTAAAAGAAATCAATTATTTGGGGATTTCTTTTGCTTTTGGACAGAGTAGCTGTACATCTGAGAGAAGGGTTTTCATTGCTTTGGTGTCATTAATGGGACTTCCTCTGCACTCTCATCTTTTTCTAGGACTCCAGACCACTATGTTAGCAGGTGACAGGAGAAATGTGAATCCATTACAATATAATGGACACCACTAACCAGAGTGGTACATGCTGATCTCTTGTAGAAATGAAACTGTGGTGTGAGTTGATAGGTTTAATCAACAATTTATGTATATTCTTATGTAGTTTATTTTTTATTTATTTATTTTTTCAGCCAGTCAAATTCAGCAGTGGGGGGTTGTATACCAACTTTAATGACACTAATGTTAATAAATTCTGATAACCCACTACCATTGGACCGGCCCATTCTTATGTAGTTTAAATGCTTACAATTAAAAATCAGATTGAGGTGAACTTAATTTTTTTTTTTAATTGAGTACAGTTGATTTTTTTGGGGGGTGTTGTATTTTTTTTTATTTTGGTATCGTTAATCTACAATTACATGTGCAGCATTATTGTTACTAAACACCCCATTTCATCAGGTCCCCCCCACATACCCCATTACTGTCACTGTCCATCAGCGTAGTGAGATGCTATAGAATCAGTACTTGTCTTCTCTGAGTTGTACAGCCCTCCCGTGCCCCCCACTACATCATGTCTGCTAAATGTAATACCCCTTTTCCCCCTTGTCCCTCCCTTCCCACCACCCTCCCCAGTCCCTTTCCCTTTGGCAACTGTTAGTCCATTCTTGGGTTCTGTGAGTCTGCTGCTGTTTTGTTCCTTCAGTTTTTTTCTTTGTTCTTATACTCCACATATGAGTGAAATCATTTGATACTTGTCTTTTTCCGCCTGGCTTATTTCACTGAGCATAATACCCTCTAGCTCCATCCATGTTGCTGCAAATGTCTGGATTTGTTTCCTTCTTATGGCTGAATAATATTCCATTGTGTATATGTACCACACCTTCTTTATCCATTCATCTACTGATGGACACTTAGGTTGCTTCCATTTCTTGGCTATTGTAAATAGTGCTGTGATAAACATAGGGGTGCATATGTCTTTTTCAAACTGGGCTGCTACATTCTTAGGGTAAATTCCTAGGAGTGGGATTCCTGGGTCAAATGATATTTCTATTTTGAGTTTTTTGAGGAACCTCCATACTGCTTTCCAGAATGGTTGAACTAATTTGCATTCCCACCAGCAGTGTAGGAGGGTTCCCCTTTCTCCACATCCTTGCCACCATTTGTTGTTGTTTGTGTTTTGGATGGTGCCCATCCTTATTGGTGTGAGGTTATATCTCATTGTGGTTTTAATTTGCATTTCTCTGATGATTAGCGATGTGGAGCATCTTTTCATGTGCCTGTTGGCCATCTGAATTTCTTCTTTGGAGAAGTGTCTATTCAGATCCTCTGCCCATTTTTTAATTGGATTATTTGCTTTTTGCGGTTGAGGTGTGTGAGTTCTTTATATATTTTGGATGTCAACCCTTTATCAGATACGTTTTTTATGAATATATTCTTCCATACTGTAGGATGTCTTTTTGTTCTACTGATGGTGTCCTTTGCTGTACAGAAGCTTTTCAGCTTGATATAGTCCCACTTGTTCATTTTTGCTTTTGTTTCCCTTGCCCGGGGAGATATGTTCATGAAGAAGTTGCTCATGTTTATGTCCAAGAGATTTTTGCCTATGTTTTTTTCTAAGAGTTTTATGGTTTCATGACTTACATTCAGGTCTTTGATCCACCTTGAGTTTACCTTTGTGTATGGGGCTAGACAGTAGTCCAGTTTCATTCTCTTACATATAGCTGTCCAGTTTTTCCAACAGCAGCTGCTGAAGAGGATTGTCATATCCCAATTGTATATCCAAGGCTCCTTTATCATATATTAATTGACCGTATATGTTTGGGTTAATATCTGGACTCTCTATTCTGTTCCACTGGTCTGTGTGTCTGTTCTTGTGCCAGTACCAGATTGTCTTGGTTACTCTGGCTTTGTAGTAGAGCTTGAAGTCTGGGAGCATAATTCCCCGTGTTTTATTCTTCCTTCTCAGGATTGCTTTGGCTATTCAGGGTCTTTTGTGGTTCCATATGAATTTTAGAACTATTTGTTCCAGTTCATTGAGGAATGCTGTTGGTATTTTGATAGGGATTGCATTGAATCTGTAGATTGCTTTAGGTAGTATAGCCATTTTGACAATATTTATTCTTTCTAGCCAAGCGCATGGGATGCATTTCCATTTGTTAGTGTCCTCTTTAATTTCTCTTAGGAGTGTCTTGTAGTTTTCAGAGTACAGGTCTTTCACTCCTTTGTTAGGTTTATTCCTAGGGATTTTATTCTTTTGGATGCAATTGTGAATGGAATTGTTTTCCTGATTTCTCTTTCTGTTAACTCATCATTAGTGTGTAGGAAAGCAACAGATTTCTGTGTATTAATTTTGTATCCTGCAACTTTGCTGAATTCAGATATTCTAGCAGTTTTGGAATGGAGACTTTGGTGTTTTTTATGTACAATATCATGTCATCTGCAAATAGTGACAATTTGACTTTTTCTTTACCAATCTGGATGCCTTGTATTTCTTTGTTTTGTCTGATTGCCATGGCTAGGACCTCCAGTACTATGTTGAATAGCAGTGGGGAGAGTGGTCATCCCTGTATTGTTCCCGATCTTAGATGAAAAACTTTCAGCGTCTCGCTGTTAAGTATGATGTTGGCTGTGGGTTTGTCATATATGGCCTTTATTATGTTGAGGTACTTGCCCTCTATACCCATTTTGTTGAGAGTTTTTGTCATGAATGGATGTTAAATTTTGTCAAATGCTTTTTCAGCATCTCTGGAGATGATCATGTGGTTTTTGTTCTTCTTTTTGTTGATGTGTTGGATGATGTTGATGGGTTTTCCAATGTTGTACCATCCTTGCATCTCAGATGAATCCCACTTGATCATGGTGTATGATCCTCTTGATGTATTTTTTAAATTTGATTTGCTAATATTTTGTTGAGTATTTTTGCATCTATTTTCATCAGGGATATTGGTCTGTAATTTTCTTTACTGGTGGGGTCTTTGGCTGGTTTTGGTATTGGAGCGATGCTGGCTTCATAGAATGAGGTTTGAAGTATTCCCTTCTCTTCTATTTTTTGGAAAACTTTAAGGACAATGGGTATTATTTCTTCTCTATATGTCTGATAAAATTCAGTGGTGGATCCATCTGGCCTGGGGGTTTATTCTTGGGCAATTTTCTGATTACCGATTCAATTTCGTTTCTGGTAATTGGTCTGTTTAGGTTTTCTGTTTCTTCCTTGGTCAGTCTTGGAAGGCTGTATTTTTCTAAGTAGTTGTCCATTTCTCCTAGTTTTCCAGCCTGTTAGCATATAGATTTTCATAGTATTCTCTAATAATTCTTTGTATTTCTGTGGGGTCCATCGTGATTTTTCCTTTCTCATTTCTGATTCTGTTTATGTGTGTAGATTCTCTTTTTCTCTTAATAAGTCTGACTAGGGGTTTATCTATTTTGTTTATTTTTTCAAGGAACCAGGTCTTGGTTTCATTGATTCTTTCTGTTGTTTTATTCTTCTCAATTTTATTTATTTCTCTTCTGATCTTTATTATGTCCCTCCTTTTGACTTTGGGCCTCATTTGTTCTTCTTTTTCCAATTTCAATAATTGTGATTTTAGACTATTCATTTGGGATTGTTCTTCCTTGTTTAAATAGGCCTGGATTGCAATATAGTTTCCTCTTAGAACTGCCTTTGCTGCATCCCACTGAAGTTGGGGCTTTGTGGTGTTGTTGTCATTTGTCTCCATATATTGTTTGATCTCTGTTTTAATTTGGTCGTTGATCCATTGATTATTTTGGAGCATGTGGTTAAGCCTCCATGTATTTGTGAGCCTTTTTGTTTTCTTTGTACAATTTATTTCTAGTTTTATTCCTTTGTGATCTGAGAATTTGGTTGGTAGAATTTCAGAAATTTGGAATTTACAGAGGGTCTTTTTGTGACCTAGTATGTGGTCTATTCTGGGAAATGTTCCATGTGCACTTGAGAAGAATGTGTATGCTGCTGCTTTGGGTGTAGAGTTCTGTAGATGTCTGTTAGGTCCATCTGTTCTAGTGTGTTTTCAGTGCCTCTGTGTCTTTACTTATTTTCTGTCTGTTTGACCTGTCGTTTGGAGTGAGTGGTGTGTTGAAGTCTTCTAAAATGAATGCATTGCTTTCTATTTCCTCCTTTAAATCTGTTAGTATTTGTTTCACAAATGTCGGTGCTCCTGTGTTGGGTGCATATATATTTATAATGGTTATATCCTCTTGTTGGACTGACCCCTTTATCATTATGTAATGTCCTTCTTTATCTCTTGCTACTTTCTTCATTTTGAAGTCTATTTTGTCTGATATAAGTACTGCAACACCTGCTTTTTTCTCCTTGTTGTTTGCATGAAATATCTTTTTTCTATCCCTTCACTTTTAGTCTGTGTATATCTTTGGGTTTGAGGTGAGTTTCTTGAAGGCAGCATATAGGTGGGTCTTACTTTTTAATCCTTTCTATTACTCTGTGTCTTTTGATTGGTGCATTCAGTCCATTTACATTTAGGGTGATTATCAATTGATATGTACTTATTGCCATTGCCGGCTTTAAATTCGTTGTTACCAAAGGTGCAACGTTAGCTTCTTTACTGTCTAACAGCCTAACTTAACTCTTGTTAAGCTATTGTAAACACAGTCTGATGATTCTTTATTTCTCTCCCTTCTTATTCTTCCTCCTCCATTCTTTATATGCTAAGTGTTTTATTCTGTCCTCTTTTATGTTTCCTTTGATTATTTTTGTGGATAGTTGATTTTACTTTTTGCCTTTACTTAGTATTTGGATGGTCTGCTTTCTTTGCTATGAATTTATTTTCTCTGGTGATATCTTTTTAGCCTTAGAAGTGCTTCCATCTAGAGCAGTCCCTTTAAGATATCCTGTAGAGGTGGTTTGTGGGAGGCAAATTCCCTCAACTTTCGCTTGTCTGGGAATTGTTTAATCCCTTGCTCAAGTTTAAATGATAATCATGCTGGATACAGTATTCTTGGTTCCAGGCCCTTCTGTTTCATTGCGTTAAATATATCATGCCATTCTCTTCCGGCTTGTAAGTTTTCTATTGAGAAGTCTGATGATAGTCTGATGGGTTTTCCTTTGTAGGTGATCTTTTTTCTCTCTCTGGCTGCCTTTAATACTCTGTCCTTGTCTTTGGTCTTTGCTATTTTAATTATTATATGTCTTGCTGTTGTCTTCCTTGGGTCCCTTTTGTTGGGAGATCTGTGGGCTTCCATGGTCTGAGAAACTATTTCCTTTCCCAGCTTGGGGAAGTTTTCCTCAATTATGTCTTCAAAGACACTTTCTATCCCTTTTTCTCTCTCTTCTTCTTCTGGTACTCCTATAATGCGAATATTGTTCCATTTGGATTGGTCACACAATTCTCTTAATATTCTTTCATTCCTAGAGATCCTTTTATCTCTCTCTGCCTCAGCTTCTCTGTACTCCTGTTGTCTGATTTCTATTCCATTAACAGTCTTTTGCACCTCATCCAGTCTGCTCTTGAGTCCATCAATCAATTGTTTCATTTCTGTAATGTCTCTCCTAACTTCCTCCCTTAGCTCTTGCATATTTCTCTGTAAGTTCATCAGCATGGTTATGACTTTTATTCTGAATTCTTTTTCAGGAAGATTGTTTAAATCTATCCCACCAGGCCCTCTCCCTGGGGTTTTCTGGGTGATCCTTGACTGGACCATATTCTTCTGTCTCTTCATGGCGATAAAAGTGGTCACAGGCAGGTGGCACGTGTGTCAGCTGGGAGAGCAAAGTCCCTTCCTGCTTGTTCTCCTTGCCCTTCTCCGCAGCCTGTGCTGGTTACCCACACATGGGGAGGCAGTCTCTGGGATAATACCCTGAGCTGTCATGTGCGGGGCTGCCCTCAGGCTAGCCTAGAGCACTGTGGGGGGTTGCAGTCACGCCGGGTGCGTTCTGCGCCCCTTGGTAACTTCCGGACCTTGTTCTGGCTTCTGCTGCCCTTCCCGGTTAGCTGCGCTGCCGCTGGGAGGAGATTCTGTGTGGCTGCTGTGGGCGGGGCCGCTCTCCCGCTGTTCCGCAGCTGTGGTGGGGTGGGGGGGGGGAATGAATGGCAGGCTGCTTATCCCCATTAGGGGCTTCGGTGGGGCTGCTTTACCCGGCAGCCAGTTTGTGGGCCCGAAATTCCTCAAGATTCCCAGCCTGCTGGGCTGAGTGCGCTGGGACATGTTGTTCCGTTGTTGGGTCCTTGTCTCTTTAAGACTTTTAAAAAAGCGCCCGCTTTTCTTTTGTCCCAGGGGAGCCAACTGAGGGGACCCACTTGCAGTCTCCATCTCGGATCCTGCCCTTCTGTTTCTCTGATCTCCAGTACACCTTGCGATGTGTGTCTGCGCTCCTGATGCAGATCACCAGGGCTGGTTATTGAGCAGTCCTGTGCTTCCACCCCCTCCCCGCTCTGATTCTTTTCCTCCCGCCGGTGAGCTGGGGTGGGGGAGTGCTCGGTTCCCACTGGGTTGCGGCTTTGTATCTTACCCGCTTCGTGAGGCGCTGAGTTCTCGCAGATGTCACTGTAGCCTGACTGTTGTACTGTATCTTCTGGTCTCTCTTTTAGGAATAGTTGTATCTGTTGTATTTTCACAAATATATATGGTTTGGGGAGATTTCTGCCACCCTGCTCACACTGCCATCTTCCCAGAATCTGATTTACAATCTTATACGGTTTCAAGAAGACACCACAGTGGTTCAACAGTCCCCCACATTTTTAAATCCTTGCCCCCAGTAATGCAGTTACTATCTGTGAGGTGAACTTTAATTTAAGAAACTGCATTAAGAGATTCAGGAAGGAATTAAAATTCATTTTCATAAGTGTCTATCTTAAAGAACAATGATTTTATTTATAAATAACCTTGGTTTATAAATATACAGAATAATGAGAGCACAGTGTGTGGTTGAGTCAGTAGACTCAACAACTGCTTTAACATGAGTTTGAATCTCAGCTCCTCAACTTTAAACTGAGGCCTCAGGAAAGTACTCACCCTTCCTGTGGCTCAGGCAAAAAGGTAATACACAGAGCAACCCACAGAACTGTGTTAAGATTACATGAGATACCCATAACATGCTCATTCACCATGTTTAGCATAGAGGAGGTGCGAGCATTATTATTATCACGACCTGTATTAATATTCCTAAGAATATGTGACTGATTATTCTAACAGGATGTAACTACTAACAATCAATCTGTAAGTCTGAAAAAGATAGTAGCAAATTTCTTCTGTATTGACCTGAAATAGAATGTAATATAACCATTGATCATTTCCTTTTAAACATTGCACCTTACCTCCAGACCCGAATCTTTCTGTACCTCCCTTTTCCAAGACCAACTCCTCATTTCACTCCTCTGTTTCTTTCAGTGACATCACCATCACTCCTTTAATATTTAAATTTATGTTTGTTCGTATTTATTTATTATCCAACAGTTATATGGGTTGCTGTTGTGCATAAGGTAGTGTTCTGATTATTGTGTGTGGAAAAAATAAAAAAATATGTTAGATTTTCCGCCTTTAAAACTATATTTTATTAGGAGAAGTGACACAAACTTGGATATCTATGACTCAGAATTCTTTGAGGTAGGTAATTTCATTTGCAGCAGAGCTCTCCTATGACATGCCTTTCCCCCACAAAACACAAACATGCACACATGCACACACACAAGGTTTAATTCCTCCCTGTTAAGTATTTGCATGAACTATTGGGTTTGCTTCCATTACACTGTGTTATCAAAGTTGGTTTTCTGTCACTGTACACATCTAATCATCAGAAAACCTCAAGGACTACCTTCAAACTTATCTTGAATTTGTTTACTTCTCACCATCTCCACTTCCACTCCTTGCTAATCCCCTTTCAGCTATTTGCCTGGGTTAGTTCAAGAACCTCAGAATTGGTATCAATGATTCCATTCTTGCTTTTTCACAATCCACACATTTCACAGCAATCCCTTACATCTCCAACTGCAACCTTTTCAGGTCTTCAAATGTGCCAAGCAAGTTCTATCTTTATAGTCTTTACAGTAACTGCTCCCTCTGCCTGGAATGCCCTTCCCCCGAGTGTCATGTACCTATCCTCTTGTCATCCATATATCAGGTTACTATCCATCCAAATTAGTCACACAGTCATTCTCTGTCGTATTACCCTATTATAATTAGTGACATAAACTTATCACCATTGGTTGATTCAAAATGAACTCATTTTGAATCATCTATGGCTCTCCCAATGAGAATGTAAGCTTTTTGAGAGGAGGCACCTTGCCTCTCTTGTTTATTGTTATATCCTCAGAGCCTAGAACAGCATCCCTGGCATATAACTTGTTCTCAATAAATATTTGCTGAAGTAACAAGTGGTTAGTGATGATTATGCAGCTTCATAGCTTTGAATCAGAAAGATTAACTGGCAGCTTTATATAGCACAAATTGGGGAAGGGATGGAAAACAGGACCAGTTAGAGTTTAGTAGAATAGCCTGGAATGAAATAATCAGGAAAAAAATAGGGTGGCTGTAGTGAGAATGTAAAAAAGAAATACAAAGTCAAGAAAACTGGGGAAAAAAGGAATTGCTAGAATTCAGTATGGAATGTTCCAAGTGAAACTCACTTTGAGGGCCCAAGAATAGGTGTTGGGGAGAATGAGGATGAGGAGGCTTGAAGGAGCTGGAAGGAAGCTCAGGTTCACTGTGTGAGAGAGGAGATCGAGTCTAATTTTTACAAGTGGGTTTATAATTTATGACAGAGATTCCTAGAAGTCTTGTCTACCAGGCAACTAGAAACAGGACAGTGGAGCTCAGAAGGTTTGGGGAATTATCTGTATAGAGGTGTATTGCAAGGAGATGAATTCTTCATGTCAAGATAGAAAAGACATTGTCTACTGCCCACAGATCTGAAGTCTCCATAGACATTTTCTTTGAAAATCATGAAATCACCTTGACTTTTCTCCTACTTTTCTTCCCTCCATCTGATAATCTTTGAATCTTAACCTTCTTTTTAAATGTGGTTGACATCTTTACTTCCTTTGCCTGTAACACCGAAATCATTTCCTAAGTGAGCCTCACTTCCTGCCTTTCCTGATCTAATTCCTGTGGTACACCGTTATCCGATATTCTCCCTTGATTCCTCCCCACAGTCTTCCAGATGTATGCCTCTTCCTGCAAGAAAAAGCCCCGCTCTTTACCTCATAACAAATGCTGCATGTAAAATAATGAATATTAAGTAAGTGCAGACAAGCAAATTTGGTAGTTTAGCTTTAGTACTTCAGGGATAAATGTACCTTATATCAGACTGTAACTTGCCTTGGAGGGCTGGCTCACTAAAATAGCAGCCATGACCCTGGTTTTGTGGAGAATTAGGTTCTATCACTTCGGTCAACAGCTCCGTGATCTCCCCAGAGGTCACAGTTTAATGTACAACTCTTCAGGGTACCTGCATTCAGATTAAAAAGTATTGGGGGACCCTGCAGCAAAGAGGAATAGCTTTGTCAAGAAAAGCAGGAGACCCTGTGGATTGATTTTAGGGTGAGCATAAAGAATTGATAGGTGCATGGGAAAATTCACTCTTACTCTTGGCAGTGTAGTGTATCTAAAGTCAGTTTACATGGGCAAGAAGCCAAGAAGCCTGATTAAATGGGGATGAGCTTTAGGTTGCCGCTTAAAGTGGGGTCATGTGGAACAGCACTCTGATCCTGGTCTCCCTGTGCTGTCAGTGCGGTGGCCACAGGTGCTTGTGGCTACTGTGCATTTGAGAAGTGCCTAGTCTGAATTAAGATGCCGTGTAAGCTGTGAATGCACACCAGATTTTGAAGGTGCAGTAGGAAAAAAGAAGAATGCATGGGCACAAGGAAAAGGCCACAGTGAGAAAGCTGCTGTCTGCAAGCCAAGGAGAAACATCTCAGGAGAAACTGAACCTGCTAGGACTTTGACTTTGTATTTTCCAGCCTCCAGACTATGAGAAAAAAAATTTCTGGTGTTTAAGCCACCTACTCTGTGGTATTTTGTCATGGTAGCCCTATAAAACAAATAGGCCTGTCTTCTTACTTTTTTCAATGTGACCACTGGAAACTTTAAAATGACCTATAGGGTTCTCCCTCTTTTTTTATTTTCCCTCTTAACTTATTTCACCCATCCCCAGCCCCAACCTCATAGCAACACTTGGTATCTCAATCGGGGTGATTGTTATATGAACGTATACACATGTCAAAATTCATCGAGCTGTACGCAAAGACGTGCACATTTTATTGTATGTACTTCAATATAAAAAAGAATGAAATGAATAAACCAAATAAAATAAAATAAAGCTTTGCCTTTGAAGGAAAACTAAATAGATAAAATGACCTGTAGGGTTGGCATTTTTGGCTTGCATGAGATTTCTGTTGGACAACATTCTTCTAAATCCATGAAGGGCAGGTGCAAGGATGGCTTTGTAGGGAATAACACGATTTCATGGATCACAGCCCAGTACTCTGATAAACAAAAGCGTAGTGCTGGCCTTTGTTTAAGGAGAGACCGGAGTGGCAGCAGGAGCTGATATTTCTGGGATTTGTTCGCTGTAATCCAGGGGTCTCAGTTAACTTGCTTCACTTCCCTAACAGGGCTTTTATGTCCAAAAGCATTGATAAAATATTTTTTAAGATGGCCTAAAAGTTGATCACTGGGGAATTTATTTGGATAAAACATAATTGATCCTGGGTAGTATTTAGTAAGAGTTTTGAAAAAGGGATTCTTTAAACAGAAAGAACAAGAGGAGATCTTGGAACATGACTGGCCTGTGGTGGGTAAAGTGGTGAGGACACGGCTACTAGAAGTGCCAGACAAGGAGCTTTTCGGCACCTGGAAGCAGTTTGTAACTGGAGGCACCTGAGAGATGAAGAGGGAAAGTTCAGAGGTTCTGCAGAAGAACCAAAAGATGATCTGGCTTAGTTCATATCTCACAAGGTGGTGAGAGGATCAAATGAAACAACACTAACTCAGGGCTTAAAACAGAGCCTTGGTCTTGTCCTATCCGCTTCCCCTCTCCTAACCTTGGGGCCCAGTGAAAACAGGCTCCCCTACCTAAGAGGGGGTCTGGTGGAAAGATGGAAAGAGAAGCGGGGGGTGTTCCCTGCTCCATGGTCTTTCCCAAGAGCCACGCAAATGGTGATCTAGGGCAGAATTCTAGATGGCAAACCTATGGCAAACATCTAATAACGTATTTTAATTTTCCTCCATGACTTCTAGGGCCCCTGGTTGGGCTTTTTTCAGAAATATAATTTCCCTCTCCATCTCATATTCACGGTTGCCAAATTCATGGGCCTACTTTAAGAATCTTAAGCATATTCTGCTCTCTGCCTACATGTCCAGCTCTCCCTTCTTCCCACTCTTTTTGGTGTGAGAAAGCTTGGACAGACTTAAGGAATGGTCCAAGAGTTAATATGTGTGGTGAAGAGTATGTGTGAGCACAGGCAGCTTTGGGATACCCCAACTGGGTTACAGGACTTTGATTCTGGTATTAAGTAATTGCTAAGGAAAGTTAGCAAGAGGCAAAGAAGGTGAAGATTACAAAAAATGCAAAACATAAAAGAACCTCAAAAATAAGGATAAAAGTCCAGGAATCATGAAATAAAGGATCATGCACCTTTCAAGACTCTAGCTAAGGAATTTAGCTATCAGCTCCAAGTTACAAGCTTCCTGAAGGCTGAGGCATAAAGAGAAAAAAAGGATGCAATACAAAACATCTTTTCCTTAAAAATGATTGAGACTGCTTTTTATCATAGATATCTACTATACTGATGTCTTTCACATATAGGTGCACAATAAAGTTTTGCTGAATTTATAATGGGGTGACATTTGGCATTTGGGCCATCTGGCTTTGCATCTCATGTTTTTATCTCTGTAGTAATTTTGTAACAGTATTTGCTTATAAGTTGCTATGGGTTCTCCTGTTCCTCTTCCTCCACCTCCTTCTAAGAAAATATGGTTGACACACCTACTCAAATAAGTGAATATTTCCATCTTGGCTGATATATTTGGTCAGTAAAACAATGGTTACAAGACAAGATATGGGTAGATTCACTTATTTCTTCCACCAATTTAAATATTTAACATTATATGCTTGCATTAATCAATATTGAAAAGCAGTACATTTATATTTGTTTTAATGCCAATCCCTACTGAATTTCATGTCACATTCAATATACAATTATATGCCAGGGAGAGCATTCAGTAGAGAAATGCAGTAGGGATGGGTGAAGCATTTCTATTTTATCAAGATATGAAAAATAGTAGTTCATTGTTAAAAATAAAAATGTAATGGACTGCTTCAACTAAATATTTAGGTCGAGCTGAAAGTTGTTAAATCCTAGTAATATATATGGAAACAACTTTTTGAGCCTTATTCTCAAAAATAATAAACTATGTACACATGAAAGTTTATAGGCCTGGCTATTTTAGGTGGGTACATTTCTTCCAAATCCAGCTCACTTATTCTGTCTGTAAAATAATCTTTGACTCTTTGGCTTTTTATCCCATTATATTTTTGACTAATCTCTTATATTCAAATAGTTCCTAGGAGTTTGAACAACATGGACATTGTAAATTTTATGTTATTTTTCCTCCGCTTGCCTCTAAAAATTAGATGTCCCTTCCACCTTCTTCCAAAGTCAACTTCTTATATACACATACAAATGTCTTCTAGGATGGATCACACTTGAGCTTCTGTGTGCCAAGTCAAAACATGCTGAGTTCACTCACTAAGTGCAATGTAAATTGGAAAAGGAAGTGAAGTAGGAAATAAATGGGCACAGATTATATATGTAGGCTTCTTTGCACTGTGACGATTTCAGAAAGTAGGTGAGCATTTTAGATAACTCAGTTTTTGATATGTGGTAGAGATATATGTGCCTGATTCTCACATCAGAATTAACTAGACGCTTCTCTGAGTTTTGTTGGGAGCCCACAGATTTATTGCTAAAACCCAGCATTAAACAACATACAGTTAGAATCTCTTGCAAACTGAAATTAAATATGAGGCACGTGTCAACTGTATTTACAAACCAAGTCTTTTCCCCCTTCATCATCCAAGTGTTATCCTGGTCTTTATGTTACATACAGAAGAAACATCCGTGACAAGGGTTTGCATGGCACTTCAAATGTCCTGGCTACCTTGCCTTTCCCACTTGCCTTTTTTAAGTCGCATTCGGTCCTTGAGATGCTTTTGAATACTTCATAGAATTGCCTCAAAAATAGGATCCTTAGAGTGAAATAATTAGAGATAACCTCACAATCTAAGTCAAATTTTTCTTGTAGTCCAGAAAAGTTAGTCAAGATTACATTTTATTTGTTAAGCCATGTTTCATTCACATTACTTTTTCTCTTAAAATAAAACATCAAGGGGAAATTTCCTTCTATCTCATTCTTTTTATATCTGTCCTCAAAAAGCATGGGGTAAATAAAAGGGCTGATATGGGCATGATTTTTACCTATCGACTTGTAGACATATTCTCTGAAAGAAGAACTCAGTCCTAATAATGGGAATTAAGTAGATGTGTGGAGACCATGAGCATCATTACCTCATGGAAAGAGACTTCCAGTTGAAGTTCTTACAGACTCAAGACTCGTTTTCTTAAACTGTTAAGAGAAGCCCTACATAGCTTTTTGAATTCAACTAAATGCCCTGGTTTGGTTTCTTACACTGTAGCTACAAATGATGTTAAATTTCCTCCAAAATTAATAGAACAGATGACTAGAAGCTGTCTGTTTTTGAGTTTCAGAGATCTTAAGAGCAAGCTCAAGAGAATACCGAATAGTGTATTTACAGGAACCTGAGCCATATTTTTACCTGGAGTTTGAACCAAAAAGTTTTTAAGATTTCAAAATCACATTGAAATGCTTAACACTCTAGGTTAGAGATTTTTTTTTTTACTTTGAGGGAATAGAGAATGTGTTTTTTATTCCCATTTTTGTATTTTCAGAAAAAAGGTCATATTGCCATGTTCTAGGATAATGTGAACCTCAAAGACCTGTCTCTTCTCTTGTCTTGGCAGCTAGGAAAGGTAATTTAAAAGTGTATCTTTTGTGCATATTTTACCCAGTAATTCCTGGGCTTTCAGTCTATGTGAAAATTATGAGTAATTGACATGTTTTTATCTTAAGTGGGGAAAAACAAGCTGACAGAACTGGTTTTTGAATCATTTGTAATTAACCAAAAGACTAATAAAAATATGCTTATCTTACACCCTTTTTGACAATCTACAGCAAAGTTGAGGCAAATATTACTGTGGGCAGTCTGCTTACTGGTCACATAAGCAACATTTTAGTTAAATTTCTCTCAGCTGAACTGTAAAAAATTAAAGATCTAAGATAAAATGTGCTCCCATGCTTCAAATCTGACCAATTCCATTACGTGCACTATTGAAGTATGAAACCTTTCTCCTTGATCAAAATGCTGGTGAGGATCTACACTTTTTTTTTCTTTTTTACACTAGTACTCCCACTATGAAGAAAGAGTAGGAAGGTCCAATGAAAGGCTGAAACAAGCAGCCATAGAATGAGGTTTTACATTTTTTAAGTAGGTCACAGTAAAGTATATTATTCTTACTGCAAAAGTCAGGTTAAGCCTCTCAATTAGGAAAAGATGCATTTATAGAGTTCTTCCATTTTTATTGATTTTTGATGTCATTTTGAAAATGATGAATAGGAAACTGGACCCAAAGAGAGTGTTTCTTTCCTATCTGTAGTTACTGCCAAAGAGCATAGTTCTGGCTTTCACAGGTCTCAGGAATATTACCTTCCAGAGCAGCGGGGATGATAGGCCTGTGAGAAAGGGTCATCGTCTTTGACATTCATGAATATATGAGTGTCCTTGTCCTGGAGTCTGCCGTGCACCTGAACATAGCCTATGCTTCAGACAAAAGCAAGGTCTCTCATTTGGAACAAGGATAATCTGCTTAAAAATCTAAATCTTTTATAAATGGCTGACGTGTGCAAGAATATCATAGTACATAGCTCTTTGTAAGGTAATTTTAAAAGAAAATGATACACATTTTGCTCAGCCAAGCAATCTGAAAGTTCAAAAGGTAAGAAGCACTTCTCAGCATGAAACTGTCAAACATATTTGAAAAGAAAGTTAATTACAATTGGCATTTGCAGGCCTTCTGCTGGCCATGGATACATTACTGAAAGGTGACATTAGTGACATCCATTGTATAGGGTTGAGAAATGAAGAATATCAAAAAACTGATGCTCTGAATTTCTGTACCACAGGGTGAGCAACCCCAGGGCACTCGTTATTTTTTAGTAGACATTTTACAGCTTTGTGTATGTGAAGATTAAAACTAGGGGCAAGCTAGATGTATGGAAAACTGTGATGTTCCAGAGAGGTTGTCTGGATTCTGTTCTTCCATGGCAAAGACATTGGAGGGGACTGATGGCCAGCCAAAAACAGCTTTTCCTGTTTTGTTCACCTCTGATGAGTTTTCCCGAGTGGGTATAGATTTCCCTCTGATGACTTCCTTATAATATTTTAGCTATATTTTTTCTCAAAGAATACAAACAAAAGAAAGGAAAACAGGAAGGAAGGGAGGGAGGGAGGAAGGAAGGAAAGAAGGGAGGGAGGAAAAAGAGATGTGAAGAAAGGGAGAAGACAGATCTAATCATTCTGGTGAGCTGGGCTCTGTTTATCTCCCAAAGAACTCTGATAATAGAATATGGCTGATCTTTCATGTATTTTTAAACTGACAGTGGCATGAAGTGCCAGCTGGGTTCTGAGAGGCTGCATCGTGAGACCCTTGGCAAAACCAATAACCCTTAGCTGTTGCTATTTGGCATTGTGTTGACCACTAAATATGTATCTCAAACTGGGTTATGTCTATGCTGGTGAGTGGTTAGGATGTTGGAAATAGGAAAAGCTAATGGAATAAGATGGACTTTGTCCCAGAAGCATTGATTTTATTTGAAGTCTTAGGAGAAAGTTTTTAATATCAAAATAAGTATATATGTTATAGATGTAGAATATAAACATGCACGTCCACATTTCAGATGAAATGAAATATTTCAAAGAATTGTTCTGATTATTCACTGCTTTGACTACTTCCTGGATCCCAGGAGAACCCATTTAGTTTCCTCAGCCACCAGAATCGTTCTGTGGAAATTTTGGAGAGTCACTTAATTCTAAGACGGCAGCTATTAGTTCGAAGTCATTGTTTAAACATGGCTGCAATGTGAGATTTA
The DNA here is from genome assembly GCA_032199065.1 of Smutsia gigantea. Lineage (NCBI taxonomy): Eukaryota > Metazoa > Chordata > Mammalia > Pholidota > Manidae > Smutsia > Smutsia gigantea. The sequence continues at coordinate 85,051 of JAVSCE010009079.1, forward strand.
GCAAGCTGTTTGGATATTCCCTTAATATCACACTGGGAAGTTTATGTGTACCTCTAGCCCTTGATAACTATGAGGAGGGCACGGTACACACTGGGAGCCTTCCGTCTGTCAGAAAGTTCTAAGCAGATCAACACTGAAGACAAAAGAGGTCACTCTGAGCCAGCTGACCCTAACAACAGCAAGTCTGGAGAGCCAGAGGTCTGAGTGAGACATACAATTATTAGCGTATTTAGGATAAGCAGCGTTTGTAGCAATTGAGTTATTCACCAACTGATACAAAACAGTATTTGCACAATGTTCTGATAGGACATAAGTTAATAGGATCATCTTCATTTGGGTGAGAAATCGGTGGTGTGGTGACATCACTGCCAACATACGTGACCCGTTTAATATGTAGCATTAAGTGTTTTTCTTACGTCAAGCAACCCAAGTCAAATGCAAGTGAGACAGGGAATTTCCACGGGGTTCTAAGCATACAAATGCCATAAACTACCAATACTTTTTTGATGAAATAGTATGAGGGAGATGCTCAGGAGCGACAAATGAAATATTCCTTAGTTTTTAATTGTAATGTGTAGTCTGGTAGGCACTAATAGGCACTCAGATTTGAATTTCCAAATGCAATGGTAAAAAAAATGCTTGAATAATAACTACAAAAATATCAAGTTTACTTTTTCAAACACTTTTATTAGTTTGCCACATATGAGCATCCAATTTTAATGCATGATCATAAGGCTTCTGCTGTGAGTAGTTGCAGAAGTGGGGGGCCTTCTAGTGGTATACTGTTTTGCTCAAATGTAAATTCTCTGGAGTAACAATAACAAAATCTGTGAGCCAAATGATTTTTGAAAACAATTTTTAGGGCTAGTTTAAATAGTTATGTAAATAAATTGTTGTAAATGACCAAAGAGTATACATTAATAAAAATCATATGACAAAAATCATACACATTTTACAAATAACCATATAAAACATTATTGTAATATCTAAGCTCAAAGAGAATATGTTTACTCAATTTAATGAGGAATTCATTATTTTGGATCCTGAGCATTGCTCTGCAGAGTAGGTTAGAAACTAACCACTGGCCTGAGGAAAGGGTATTGACTGTAGTAGGAATCAGAACTTTAAAACAGAACTAAATTTGTTGTCATGTCAACCCAGGTATTAAAATAGTATTCTGAGGTAGAACACCAACATAGCTAACTTGATTATCTCCACTTGGCAGGGATGCGTAGTCCAAACAGGAAATTAGCAAGTGACGTCTTGAGGAAGCTAGTCCCCATTGGACTTGGGAACTGATTTATAGAATCTTAGCATTCTTATTTATGCTTCAGGAATAAATTTAATAATTTAATTAATTTAAGTGTTTATTGAGCGCCTACTATGGGCTGGTCATTATTCTACGCCCCAGGGATATAAGGCAGAGTTGGGAAAAAAAGGGGACAAAATCTGTTGCTCTCCATTATAGTAAGGAGATAATAATAAAAACAAAGCAAAACAAAGCGTTTATCATATAGTGATATGTGTTCACTCTGTCTTGATTCTAAGCACTCATGTGAAAATGTTAAATATGTTCATGTGTGAACCCAGTTATTTTGGTCTTTAGGAAACTTATAAACCAGAAAGCTTCATTAATAGCTATCAGGAACTTCTCACGTAGGAAAAGGAAGAAAAAGTTAAATTCCAATAAGAATTAGAAAAATATTTTAGTCATATTTTAAATATTACCCAAGCCATTTGTTTGAGACTGGACTACCATACAAAATATACTATCTAATTAATGTCTAATGCATTTGGAATTTTTAAATACAAATTGCAGCTTCCATTCTATGCATCGTGCAGTAGGCAAAATTTGTTATACCTCTAATTCTTATATTTGATATTTAATACTTTTATTTGGACTTTCCGTTTGGAGGATTTTATGAAATGCGTTTAAAAATAAAAATGAAACTTCCCTTTGTTATGGCTGGGATCATCATTATTACCATTTTTGACAGCATACAGTAAAAAGCTGCATGATTCTTCTTGCAGTCAGGCAGCAGGAACCCGTCAGGGCAACGGGGGTCAGTCTTAGACCCGTGTGCTGTTGGATTTGGCCAACGACTTGCTCGTCATGAGTCTAGCAGATTTTTCTGCTATTTGGACCACTGGGAACCTTATGAACCAGTTAGTTCTGCTCTCCTTCTTACAACAAAGTGCCAATACTGTCAACATCCAGGAAACCCAGCTCCAGATGTGCTGTGCTGCTGCAATAGGCTTACACTTAGAGTTTAAAACAAAGAAAAATAACATTTCCCTTCAACATGATAACATTCCATTATCCTGGGCCTTAAAAGCTCTGAAATTTTTTGGCAAAAATTTCCAGCCATAAGGTAAGGATTCCTGATCTTGATATACTAAATAACTCCCCTCCCCTACTTTCTCTTTCTCTCTTAAGGTAATTGTGTCCCCTCTCACTCGCTTTCCAGTCTCATTAAGTAGCAGGGAATTATGTGTCTTTTATATAGACAATACCATCATTTTAGAATTGGGAAAAACCAACTAATTTTGCAAGCAAGGAAAATGGGTTCCAATGATTGGCCAAGATCCCAAACCTAAGGAATAGAAGGAATAGTAGAACTGGGTTCTAGTTTCACGTTCCTATCTTGTAGACCAGTGATTTCATGAATGCACCCGGTCTTGTTGTACCTGCCTGTATTGTATTATCATTTTGCCTCCATGTTTAAGCATCATGATTTGATGGAATTGGTCAAGTAAATAGAATACCACCTCCTTTTAAGACAGACTTTTTTTCTTTCTACTTTGTTCATGATTCTATCCTCAATATCTAAAACAGTGCCTAGCATATAGTAAGTGCTCCAAAAATATATAAAGAAGGAATTAACAATGGTCAAATCTGTGTTATCAGTGAGTGATGTCGCAGTTCAGCTAGTCTCTATTTTGCCTAAGCTAAGCCAGAAAGAAGTGTAAATTCTACAGGGAAAAAAAGTTAACTTGCTACAAATAAAGTCAAGAAATAATGAATGGAATAATTAATGTTGGGAATACTATTTATGTTCAGAATTTGACCGAGCTTGACAGAATTTTCAAGAGGTACTGTGAAATATGATTAACACAAGAAAACAGTGGTTAAAATAAAACTAAGAATCATAGCAACACCCCAAATGTATTTTACATGTTTATTTTGAGGAAGGAGGCTATAAACACATATATAATCTTCCCTTGCCTACACAATATTTTTGTAAGTAAGTAGTGAGTGTATGTTTTCATTTTGATAATAACCTAATGCAGGGAAATCAAGCCATTAGCCTGAAATTAAAGGAAGTCAGAAGAATGCCTGGGAAGAGGAAAGGCGTGGTCTCATTCTAAGTCCAATTCTGTTTGTATTTAGACCATGCTGCTTCTCGTTTGGTTTAATCAAAATAGTAAAATCAGTCAGTAGACCACTAGCTGGGCTTTAAATACTGTTTTAGGCAGAATGAAGAAGGTGCATAATCATCTCTGTTTCTGACAGTCTTCACAAATGAGAAGAGAGATTCAAAGATTTAGTTCCATTGATATTTGAAACATGACTGTTTAAGGTCCTACCTTACTTGCTGAGCAATAGAGGAAGCATAATTGAAAACAATGACTGACTGCAAAACCCACGGAAAACATCCATGGCGCACTGGAGTCAGCTGTGTCTGGAGAAGTCGCCTGGAGCTGCTACCTGGGTGATGGCCGAGAGTGGCACAAAGATGAAGGCTAGCCTCTGTCATTAGATTCCCATACACAGTGTCTTTTGAAAACAACCTGGGTTTCGATGACACTTCTGAAACCAGACTTTTTTTTTTCCTCAGAATTAATTTATCCTCAGCACCATGAATCACAAAAACACATTTTTGCTTGAACACAGGCATGAAATATAATTCACTTTCTTTGTTGCTGTCCAGAAATGCCCTTCAAAGCACTTTGGACACAATTGTCAAACAAGCATGATTTACTCTATGTGTGATGTTTTTGATCAAAAGTTGGAATTTCCTTTGTGTTTCCCTTAGAAAGGACTACTACATTTCTTTACCCCTCTTCTGCAACCCTCCTGCCCTCCTCACTCCCACACCCCCATACAAAGACACTCCTTAATTGTATTACTGTTAGGCTGACCTCCAACCCCAACTCAAATGAGGACAAGGCTAGTTTTGTGTTTCGTGGGATAACAATTTATGAGCAATTAAAAATGAAGGGACACAAAGCATTCATCACAGTCTCAGCTAGACAGGCTGCTGAGGTCAGAGGCTCTAGGAATGAAGTGCGCACAATATATTTTTATTTCTGTTTTCACTAAGAAGGAAAGGGTTAGCTAAAAATTATGGCATGCAGCCTCCAGTTCAAAATAGGTACACTTAATCTTTGGAGACAGTCCATGCTTGGCCAGATAGGTTATGACAGCACATGCAGACACACACCACACACACACACACACACACACACACACACACACACACACACACACAACCTGACTACCCAACATGATGTGGGAAAATGAGACATTTTCTAGTCCAATTCACATACAATTCCTAAAACAAAAATGCGCTAAATAAACATTCATTATGATTTTATAGCCAAGTATACACTATTTCTCTCTTCTTGTCCCTATTATGGGTAACAAAATAGAAGGTTTTAAGGTATAATTCCTCTTGGCACATTTCTCAATCTGTTTGGAATAACAGGAGAGTCTTATCATTTTATTTTTCTCGAGCATCAGTGGTATATTACATGAAAGTTGAGATAAATGTCTTGCATGCTGAGCTTCAAAGTTACATATCAAAGAACTACAGAAAAAGACCTTTCAACGTCATGCAGTTGGTTTTTAAATTTTTTTTCCTGAAATGCTACAGTATCCAAATCTGACACTCATCTTCTGAGTTAAAGTTTTGTCATGGCATGAGTAAAAGTGCCAGTGAATTAACTGTACATGATCGCTGTTGTTTTATAATGTGTCAAAAATTTTCAATAGAAAAAAAAGGCGTGTGGCAAGCAGATCATCAGTTTTTATTGTGTGTAGGTTTGCTAACTTAACCAATGTGCTACATTGTCAGAATAAACAAGAACCAAATGTTAATGATTGTTATCATTATATGATACAAAAGTAATACCAGGTTCACATGTAAAATTCTACCAATGAGAGGATTACAAAGTTCACTATCACTGATTGGGAGGGCTTTTAACAATTCATGGTAATTTTCTACTAGAAAATCAGAGTAAATTTTAAAAAGGAATTCAATTTGCTCCTAAATAGCATCACTTTTCTAGAAAATAAAGATTAAAAGCTATCAATAGCTAGCTCAGATTAATACAACCTTTCTGTCATCAGAAATTATCGAAGGCCTTTATCAATTCTGAAATTGCCAGTCTATGTGTCTATTAGCTTTATGTTCTTTAAGGGTTTATTCAAATATTTTTTTCATTACACACACACACACACACACACACACTTACATAATTTTGATGTGTAACATATACTTCCTGTAGTAAGCTTGGAACAATTTAGGAAACCACAGATAAAAAACATTTCTGACAATCATATCATCCAATGACCCAATGATTATTACTGTTAACATTTTGGTAAAGTGCTTCTAATGTTTTCTTCTACTTCTACTTTATCTTTAAATAACACCATACACTATTTTTTTTCTTTACTCTTCTTTGACCACTGTGAATTACTATGATTGATTTTCTGGTGTTAAACCAACCTTGAATTCCTGGAATAAACTGTGCTTTGTCATGTCATGTAATGTATGAAGTACATACATTCTTTACCTTTATTGCTGCCTTTTATTTACTAATATTTTGTTAAGGATTTTTGTGTCTATGTTCATTAGAGATACTGATCTTTAATTTAATTTTCTTGCAATATTTTTGTAATATTTTGGAATCAAGGTTTTGCTAGCCACATAAAATATATGTGGAAATCCTCCAGCATTTTCAGAAAGACTTTATTTATGATTTTGATATTGTTTTTTACTTAACTGTATGGCAGAATTTACCATTCAAATCATCCAGACTTGTAGCTTTCTCAGTGGAAAGATTTTGATTATGAATTCAATTTATTTCATTGATCTAGAGGTGTTCAATTTTACCATGTTTTGTTGTGTCAGTTTTAGTAAGTTATATTTTTCAGAAATTTGTTCATTTCATCTATGTTGAATTTATTGGCATGAAATTATTCATAATATCTCCTTATGATCATTTTCAGCTCTATAAAATTTGTTATAATGTCTCCTCTTTCACTCCTCATATTGGTGATTTGTGTTTTCACTCCTCTTTTCTTGACGTGTCTGGCTAGAGGTTTATAAATTTTACCAAACATTAAAAAAAACCCACATTTTTGACATTACTGACTTATTATTTGTCCATTTTTAATTTCGTTATTTTCTTTTAAAAAATTACTTACCATAACTTACTCTGTGTAAGTTAATAAACATAATTTGTTTTTTTCTAGCTTTTAAGTGAAAGCTTAGTTAACTTTACACTTTTATTCCTTTTAAATATAGGGATTAAAAGATACAATTTATTCTTCAAACAACACTTTAGCTGCATCTCACAGGTTTTGATATGTTGTATTTTCATTATCTCTCAGTTCAAAATAATTTCAATTTTCCTTGTGATTTCATCTTTCATTCATGAGTTATTTAGAAGAATGTTGCTTAATTTCCAAATACTTGGAGAACAAATTCTATATGATTTCAATCCTTTTCTACTGATGAGACTTGTTTTATAGCCCAGCATATGATCTATCCTGATGAATGTTTCATGTAAATTTTGGAAGAATGAATATCCTGCAGTTGGGAGAGTGCTCTAAAAATGCCAGTTGTGCCAAATTAGTTGATAATTGTCTAGAACTTTTATAGTCTTCCTAATTCTTTTCTTTAATTGTTGATATGGTAAATCACATTGTTTGATTTTAAATTCGTATTCCTGGATTAAACTCCTGTTAATCATGTTGTACTATCCTTTTGATAACTGCTGGATATATTTGATGACATTTTGTTCAAGATTTTTACATCCGTGTCCATGTGGATCATTACTAGTCTTTTGCATTCTTTTCATGCCGTATCTTGGTTTTGATAGTCGAGCAACATTGGACTCATAAAGTGAGCTTAGAAGTGCTGTCGTCTTTTCAGTTTGCTAGAAAAGGTCATGTGGAACTGGTGTAATACCTTCCTTAAATGTTTGATAAAATCCAGTGAAGTCTCCTGGGTCTGTGGTTGTCTTTGTGGGAAAGATTTTTATCTTTGGTTGAATTTTCTTAAAGGATGTTGGACCATTTGAATGACCTGTTTTCCCAGAATCAGATGCCATGCTCTTTGTGTCAGACAAGTATTTTACTGTTAGTGGCATACAGCTTTTGGTTTTGTATAAAAGGGAAATACATGGCTCAGATGGGTTTTGCGCCTGTGTCAAATCACTACCTTATATTCATGTAGGGCCCAGAGTATGAATGAGTTTCTCCAGGTACTTCTGCTCCAGTCCCAAACCAGGCAGATTCTGTACTGCTGGAATACTGAGGGGTCCTCTCTTACCTTTCTTATGAGTATCATATGGAAGCCTATGGAAAAGAGCTGGCAAATGTGTGTGAACCACTCTTTTGTCTGGAGCTTCCAGCTATTCTAAATCGTTACATTAGTGTATATTTGGCCCTTAAGATTTCACTAAAATTTCACTTCTTTTCTTACTAAATTTTATGGAGGTTTTCTCTTCCTTATGTTACGCGAAGTTGAAACTGATTTTGTGTCCTCTCTTCTTGGATGAACTTATCAACCTTTGGAATTCAGTTCATCTACTACCTTGTGACCTCAGCTCTTTGAAGGGCTAAAACAATGGATTTCGAAGATTATTCATGGTGGGAGCAACATTTTCTTTTGTCTTTTTCCCCTCTCAGCAGAAGTAAAACTTGAGTGCAGTCCCTTCTGTGGGATGCTTTGTTCACGTAGCAATATGTCATGAATATTTTCTCATGTCAATAAATGTTTCTCTAAGACATGATTCTTAACACTGCATAGTAGTTATTCGATGGTATCCGTATTTATTTTGCATTCCCAGCCTTTCGTGCGGTTTTAGATACAAGACATACTTAGTACATTTTTATAGAACTGAATTAAACTTTTGAGTAGAGCTGATAATCATGTCAAATTTTTTTTAATAAAAATCTCAGTTCTAACAAATTTACAGACAAGACTGACAAAGACTGGTTCTGTTCTGTTGCTAAATATGCTGGTATGTGAAGCATGCGGTGGCAGTGCACCTTGTTTGGCTTCCCCGGGAGCAGGGCTGGAGGCAGCTGGCCGCTGTGGTACTAGGGGTGCAGTCCCACTGGGGAAATGATGCAGAGATGAGCGCCTGTGATATGAGACCTTGCAGACTAACTGAATTCCAAGAGTGCAGGTTATTCTCAAACTTGTCAAACCATGTATGTGCGTTTCTTTCCCACGAAATCCTTGTCAATGTGAACAGAAAAATTTAAGCCAACTTCATTCTAAACCTAAAAAGCCTTAGTGCGGAAAGGGATTTTCAAATTCATTCTCCTTCTTCACACCCCTGCCATTTTTATGGATGGGCAAAGTGAAATCTGGGAGGTTAAAGGTCTTGCTCAAAGTCGCACAGTACATTTATTTTATGATCGTGTGTTTATCTGGGACATGACATACAGGCCATGCGAGTCCTTTATGTGTCCATTCATTCATACTCTGTGCAAACATGACGTGATCACCAATTTTACATCAGATACTATGTTCAATGTTGTACTGTGCTCCTTAAGGTTTCTGATACTGAATGCATTCTTGCATCCTCAGTAATAGTGGTTTATTGCTGCTCCAGGTATAGACATGAGAAAAACCAGACTTGTGAGAGTCATTTCCAGGGGCTCACATCACTTCCATTCCAGTGCTCTGAGACCATCCAATAAGTATGTCAGCATGGTGAGTACCACATGAGCGCCTAATGGCACACTGGATGTAAGAGCATCTTTGAATAATATCCGAGGTAGAAAGGCATACTGAAAATACTTAGAAGTACTTATGCTGCTTTAATTAAGAGAAAACTACTTCTTAATGGTCTTAGCTTTTTAAAATTGTAATGAAATTTCTGCAGCTAAAATAATATTTAGGGAGGAGATTTCTTCAGGTATAACCCCCACTAAAACCCTTGCGTGTGTCAGTGAGCTGGGGTATTAAAATAAGAACAGTGCCTATAGTATGTGGGAAAGAGCAATAGTGCGTAGTCCAATTTAGCTGCCACGTCAGCTAAGTTGCATTTTGGTAGTTCCCGACTCTGACTCCAAGTTAGAACCATCTGAGACCTTTTAAAAAACACAGATGCTAGTGTTCTACCTCCAGAGATTCTGGCACACTTGGTCTGGAATGAGGTTCGGGAATAAGAATTTTTTAAAGGTAGGTCTGATACGGAGCCATATTAGGAAGCATAGGTTGAAGATACCTTTAGGAACAAGTTTAGAAAATGGAAAAAAGAATCCTTTGTTCTACGGTAGAGACTTGACTTTTGTAGCCATGGGGAGTACAGTGCAAAAATAATAATGAAGATGAAACTGATGACTAGGCCCACCGGGGAAGGAGTGTGTATGGGGCATGTGTGTACATACGGACTAAAGGCAGAAAGCCAGCTGTCAGGCTGAGACAACAGGGCAATGGAGAGAATAAAGGTCTGAAATAATGTTAAAATAGGGAAATAGATGCAAAGGAAAGGAGATACTTCCTTTCTGATAGGAACAGAAAGGAAACATAAAGGAGTATGCCCCTTCTCCCTTCTCTAGTCTTTAGTCTCCCTCTAAACTCAGTTAAACATTGTCTTTAAAGTTGATTTACATATATATATATAATATACACATATACATACATATATAGTTATATATACACATATATGTATACACATGTATACATATGTGAGTGTGTATATATATATATGTATATATATATAATCTTCAAAGTGTTCTTGGGATCTGTCAATCACCATGCTCACAGTCTAGTTCAAGCTGCCATCACCTCTCAGCTCCCTTGGCTGCATGGCAATAGCCTACCCTGGTCCGCCTGCAGCTTCCTTTGCCTCATCTCAGCCTGTTCTCAACCCAGTGGCACAGTGATGTTTTTAGACTGTATCAAATCAGGACACATCTTTGCTTAAATCCACCAAAGCCTCCCATCTCTTGAAGAGCAAAAGCCATCCTCTTTACAGTGCCTTCTCAGTAACTCCCAAAGACCCTCTCCAACCTCCTTGGCCACTGTTCTTCCTCTCCCTTCCTACTGAGAGCCAAGAATCTTGCTCTGAGATGTAAAACCTCTCTGGTAAAAATTAGAAGTTTTGGAAATTATGGACAATGCAAGAGTCCAGAATGTTTGGAATTTGGGGGGTGTGTGTATTTCTGCATCTGACGGGTCAGAGAGGAGCTGTGTGCATGGCATTGGAGTCGGACATATATGAGTGACAATCCTATTTTATTATTGACTAGATGTGTGACTAGTTATCCAATAGCTCTGCACTTCAGTTTACCTTTCTGTGTAATGGATATGATCACAGATCCTCTTGGATCATTCTCTGTCTTGAATGACATCATCACAATTAAAAGCATTTGGTCTAGCATTTGCCATGTAGTTGATACACAACAGTTACTAGCTCCTTTCCATTCTGTTTGTGTCAGGATTGATACTTAAGGTGCAAAAGTTGGGGATGGGGCTAAGTGCTCACTATAGGCTCACTAAAATGGTAGCTCTGACCAAGAAGAGGCCAGGCCTCATAGAGGTGCGCTGGATAGGAGTGGGTTAAAGGCATTAACAGGCTGCCCAGCTGGACCATTCTCAATCAAGGGCCTGCATAAAAAGCCAGCAGGAACAGAAGTGGGGGCCGGCCATGCTGAGAGTGCCTTTGGAGGCCAGCAGCTGAGAAGTTGCTCATCTCTTGGTTCAGCCTGTTGTCGAACCCTGGAGCAGGGGGCTGGAGTGGGGGGAGGCTGGATGGCCTTTGTTAAAACCCTGAGAGGGAGAGAGAGCAGTGTTTTATATTGAGTCTGACAAATAAAAGACCAACCTGAACCATCTGGTTCTGCAACATATGGGAAACACAGATTTCTATTGTCGATGACCAAAATATTAGTCTATTGAATCTTAAGGCATTTGACCATCAGGAAGAATTTGAATAATGGAATAAGTAGCTCTTAGAATGGGCCCTCGGATGAGGGGAGTGATAGAAAAAAAAAGGTTTAGATGTTGCAGACAAAGTGATTATTGATTTTGGGACAGCGCCTCTCCTCTGCAGCGCTCCCATTGTTTAGAAATATTAACTCACTGATCCTTAGAGTGTCACTGGGAGGGAGGGAAAACGGCTGCAGAGGAGGGGAGAATGAACGGAGATATCTGAGAAATCAGCAGAGTTCTTTTCTTCAGCAGGATGGATCAGATGTGACTGGGGGCAAACTGCTGCCTCCTGGTCCTATTTTTAGTTTGTCTTTATGAAACAAAGATTAAACACAATAACCAAAGCCCGCTTTTAATTTCTCCCAAACAAGGGCCCTTGAAAGGCCGGCTGGTATGCAGGCAATTAGTTTAGAATGTATCTAATCATTCAACAATTTTTATTTTTAAAAAGCTATTTTTTTCTGTGGCTTTTGAGGTCAGGTTCTTCAACCCTTCCTAACTGAATGGGACAACATTAATGCAAAATTCCACTGTAAAAGTAGTCTGAGTGAAAAATTGCATACGTTGGTAATCCACATTCTAAACATAAAGCATTGTACAAAGTTTGTAGCTGAATCACAGAATGCAAGAATAACATGGCAAGCCCAGTGGATATATGACAGCCTGATTTTAGTGTAACAGTTGGAAATTCTTCAAATTTATCCTTCAGTCTAACCCAAATTGACTTGGGCAGGCTGAAAGTGGCATAACGCTTTACTAAGTTAATTTTGAAATGGTGGGGGTAAATTCTAGGCTATCTGAAAGTGAGGTGGTACACAGAAGGGCAAAAACGGGTATTCAGTGGTGAGTAATTGTGTTGCTAATTTGTCAAGAGTGCTAAGTCACATCTGCAAAGACAGAAGGGTGACAAGTGCCAATACTAACCAAGTGTTTAAATAAAGAGGCCCAGAATAATCAGAAATATTAGCAAGAAGTTAATGGGCAACAGCCTGAAAAAATAAACTGTATTTGCGAGGGGACTCTGCGGCTGCAGATGTTCAAACTGGGAAGACTGTGTCGTGACAAGGAGCAATAAAGTAGATAATAATAATGTCTGGTATTCATAAAGCATCTGTCTTTGGGGATTTCAAAGCGCTTTGGGTGTGTATTATCTCATTCAGCACTGCCCCCTTTTGTCTGGAGTAGCCCAAAGAGCAGCCATGGGGATGTGGCCAGCATGCCGGCTGGAGACTTTATCGTGTGTTTAATGACAGTGAGTCAAAGCGTCTGGGGCAAAGGGCATCTCAGGGAGCGAAGAGGCGCAGAGATTTTGCACTCTGAAATTGCAGAAACTGAACTGTGACCATTCTCAGCTTAGTTCTTTGCATATGATTTTGATAAGGGATGAGGAGGTGAGGGGCATTGAGAAGTCTAGGAATAAGTATTATCTTGATGAAACCGAGGCACATAGAGGTGGTAAAGGGGAGTTGTTCTCGTTTAGAAGCCAATTCTGGGCTTTCTGAGTGGGTGTCTGCATAATGATGTCTTTAACACTGAGGTGGCAATCAGATGAGGCAGTATATCCACTCAGCTCTGGTAGACCCTCCTGGCGGGTGGCGATATAATTTGAGGTCTTTGTTATGAGGAGGATGGAGACCAGAAGCTGGAGTCAGACCAGGGCTGGAGGGACTGACTTGCAGCTGAGTGAGCTGCTGGTGGCAGACAAGTTAAGTCTACAGGGATATTAAGAAGATCTGGGAGTTATGGGGTGAATGAAGAACTCTTTCCAACAAAAGAAACCTTCGGACGTTGAAACAAATCTAAGTCTGCATCATGTTTTTGATCAAAAGTAGCAAGTATAATCAGTTTTCTCTCTCCCTTTTGACTGGTGGAACACACCTTGCAATCCATGGTCACGATGCAATCAACAAACTCATTGCAAAAGTTTGTGCATGTTGGTCCTTAACTATACAACTTCCAACGATGACTAGGAAACATTAAAGTGTACATGATCTTTGTGGGGAAATATAGTTCCTAGATATATAGCCGATGCTTTTTATCTAAAGGAAGAGAACAACTTCACAAAAACCCATAATCATTCTCTGTCTAGCATGGAGTCAAACTGTCACAGCCTGGTTTTCTATTTCCCCAGAAGCCCCCAGATGAAGGATCATGGCTACAGAGAAAAGTAGGAATGGTGGTGATGCTATAAAAAGTTGAGTTTTGTTTTGAAATCATAGAAAGTCTCTTGATACATGCATTCAGGCAGAGTTGGTGAAAAAAATCAGAAATAAATACCACAGTGATTCCTTCACGAAGTGGTCGCTGTAGCCAATATAAGCCACTTCCTATATGATTCTGCAGCACACATACTTTTCTTTTCCAGATTTTTGTTAAACACATACAAAAATGCACCCGCACAGTAAGTGGAACTACTCACATGCCAAATCCCCTTAATAACATATTATAAATGGTTCTCTTACGATGCAGTTTTTCATCCCTGACCTTGCAGTTTTTATCCAAAGTAAGCCTGACCTCTCAGGGTCATGCCAGGAACTCGGTGCTCAATTACTAAACCTCACCAGGACTGCTCAGACATGAAATCGCTGTATCTGAAGAAGTAAAGCCAGCTTCTAGCTGTTTTACCAAAAGCCCCTTCTGTGTTATGAATTTTCTTTTTATATTAGAGTTGTGGTTTGATCAAAAGGCTCTATTAAATAAATGAGCAAATACTACTATGGAGCCATTTCTTTAACTTTCTGCTCAATCCTGCTCAAAATAAGTTGGCAGCCTTTCTAGGTTGGTTTAAACTTAAATAATTAGAGGCTTCCACACTAATTAGGGAGCAGAATATTACAGGACCTGCAGAATTTGGCAGCTATTGCTGAAAATAAGAGTTCAAAACTATCTGTTATGAAAACATCTTGAAAGCTCCAAGGAATAGCAATGGTAAACCATCGACATGGCCCTGAGCAGCTCAGCTTCCTTTTGTGCAAATTTTCTTCATTTTTTCACACCAGTTGGTGTGGTGGAGGAAGCTACATGGCTTTCTGTGCCAAACCAGTGCCAGCCGCACTTGGTCTAATTTTACAGAATCAATGCATCAATGCTTTTATTACTTCCACTCTAAAGTATCTTCTAAATTTTTGAAAGTTTGGAGGTTGAAGCATTATTACAATTGTCTCTAAATATTCCATGGTGATATTGCTTTTTTTTTTCTCCTAAAGAACTGCTGCTGCTTTAATATAATTTCTAGAAGGAAAGATGGGCCCCGACTATAAGCTTCTGAAGGAACAGTTCACTGACTCATGAGAATACACAGTTACTACTTTAGAATTGGAAGTAAACAATAACCAGGAGTTGGTAAATATGGCCAACTGGGGTAAAGTATTCGGTCAAGTGTTGTGAGTATCATATGAAGATAGCGAGGTCTCAGGAAGTTCCCATAACATGACTGCACGTGATAAAGTGGGGTAGAGAACACAGCTCTTTCCTTTTACTATCTTGTCCACACATGAATAAGGACACCGAAGTCCTTTACATGACAGGACAGGAGCCCCGGACCTGGCTACGGGTGTGGGAATGATCATGAACAGATTCACTTTGGTTCTTTTAGCAGGAGATTTAATAACTGAACAGCCAGAAACACCAGACCTTGACTGGTCACACGGTCTTGACACCAGCCCCCAGGATGGAACGGGGTCGAGGCCACAGTGCAGGTAAACTCAGGCAGACACATACACCACTATCTTCTCTAGCATGTCTTTTCACCTTCTGGGTACTTACTGAAATTATGAAAGAGACCACAACAATGGACGTAGGAAACAGAAATACAGTCATGAAATATTTGGGTTTCAGTCCTGTAGCAAAAATATCCTGGAGCCAACTTAAAAATAGCGCTAAGCACAAAACAGCACAGAGGGGTGCTTGATGAAGAGTTGCTGATGGGTAGAGTTTCCATCAAATTGAAGTGTGGTCTCATATATATTTGGAAATTACTGCTATACATTTCTCTCTCTCTTTTTTTGACCCCTTGATTGTAGCAGCAAATAATTGACAATCATTTGACTGAGAATCAGGGGTGAGCTTTGCAGGCCCTGGAATAGATCTTCACAAGGTGGGAGTTAAACCTTGTCTTAATTTGAACATGTCTATATTTAGACAAAGGTGATGGAGTATAAATGCAGGAGAAGAACACAATACTCTTCCCTGTTTTCTGACCCCCTTACAACACCCTATCTTCCCTTTATTTCATATTTTAATGTCTCAGAATAGCTGTGTATGCAGTCTACCTGTACCTGCTTTTGCATTTTTTTTCAAAATCTTACGGTTTTGCTTTCACACACACCCCCACCTCCCACCCTATGGCCGAGACCTCAACCTGCATGTGCCCCCTTAAATCCCCAAGCTATACCCACCTGACTGCCCTTCACATCCTCTGGCTGGCTTCTCTTCCATTCGAAACCCCTCGAATGGCAGTGTTTCTCTTTCCTTGTCATTACTACCCGTTTGCTGATGACAACTTTTATCATTAGTTGAGACCTGTGTTCAGAATCCACATGTATGTGCTCAGTGGGTTACAGGGCCTCACCAATGAGATAGCCAAGTCAACCTGTTCATCTCCCCTCACCTTTCAAAGCCCTGTCTCCACCTTGTCTTTCATGCTCACTCTAATGAGTGATTCTGTCCTCCAGTTGGTTATCTGGGAAAGAAACGTGTGAGTTCTCTTGCTTGCTCTTTCTCTCTCATTCTTCCTGTCAATACATCTTGTAAACGTCCCTTAAATCTGCCCCCCTTGCTGGTGACATGCTCCACATTCTCATGATCTCCAGTGTGGAATGTTACCATGGTTTCTCCTCTGGGCCTCCTTCTGCCACAACTGCCTTTCTGATCCGTCTCTTCCTTATTGCCAGTTTCTAAAATGCAAACCTGATTGTGTCACTTTCGCCTTTAGAATGCTGCAGTGGCTTTCCATTGCCTACAGGATAAATTCTTATATTGTTTGTGTGGCACATGAGATCCTCCATGATCTAGGCCCTACTTAGCTCTCTGGTTTCACCTTCTAACATGCTTTTGTACACATTTCAGGATCCAGTAATAGCAAAATATTTACAGTTTTCTTCTTTCCCTTCTATCCTTTTCTCTTCATTGGTGATTTTATCCAGGCTTTCTCTTTTAAATACAATCTCAACACTACTAGTTCTTATAATTACACCTACTGTCTGCATCTTGTTCCTGACTTCTATATGCATATATTCTTCTGTTAGATGTTTAATACACACCTCAAACTTAACATATTTTAAGCCAGACTCCTAATCTTCTCCTTAAAACCCATTCCTCTCATGGTCTTCCTTGTATCAAGGTATGGAAAATCCCTATTTCTGGTTGGTCGAGCCCAAAACCTTAGAATCTTCCTTGATGTCTCTCATTCTCTCATACTCTATATCGGTCATTAGGAAATTCTGCCAATCCTACCATCAAAATATATCTAAAACCTGAGTTACAAATATGGTCCAGCTCACCGTCATCATCTGCTTGTTTGCTATAGGTCCCCAGCTGGTCTTCCTGATGTCCTGTTCCCATCAAAGCAGCCATTGTGATCCTATTAGAATGTATGTCAGGCCAACTCTCTCTTCTGCTCAGAACCCACCAATGGCTTCCCATCTTGTTCTGTGAAAGCCAGGGGCACTTTCAATTCCTTTTTCTTCTTTCATGGTATGTTCATGCTCCTAATTCCCACAGCGAGGTTTATATACCTCTGTCCCTGCGTTCATTAGAATTCTCTGCTACTTTCTGCATCCCAAATTTTCAGGACCTAACTCAAGTATCAATTAGTTGTGTGATATTTTTCTTAGTACACTGTTAAATGGAAAAGATATTGTTATTTAACCTGTACTGTGCTTGTCTGCATCCAAACTAGACAACATTGAGAGCAAAGGAGTTTATCTTACCATTCCTCCTGTCCTTCACAGCTTGGTCCATAGTTTAAGATCTAGAAATGTTTGTTAACATTGTCGATT
Source organism: Smutsia gigantea (assembly GCA_032199065.1). NCBI lineage: Eukaryota > Metazoa > Chordata > Mammalia > Pholidota > Manidae > Smutsia > Smutsia gigantea. The sequence goes on from JAVSCE010009079.1 coordinate 102,233, forward strand.
ATAGTAACATTATGAAATTGGTGCTAAGCCACACGATTCTAAATATATATACTCTACTGGCAGAAGCATAAATTTGGGTGGTTAAATTTGGTTAATCCTGGAGTCCTAGACCTTGTTAATCTCTGAAGGAGAAATAGCTTGATGGGCATCATCTTGGCAATGGCCCCAAGCTGACCTTGAGGACCAAGTGTTGAATCCATCTCTTCTGTCAATATTGGGTCAGGACTCCTGAAAATAGTTCCCATTTGTAGCCATCTGAATTACATATCTCTTTGAGATTAGATGAATACCCTACTCAGAATTAGACTAGCCCTCAGAGAGTTTACTTTTGGTTCTTAACCTCTTGGGTGTCATAGGCTGCTGGAGGTTTTGATGAAGGCTGTGACCCTTCTCATCTCCAGATGGCCATACACACCATCACTTAATATTTCTATACTTCAGGGGCTCATGTTATTGAGACCCCATCCGTGGATTTTCTAGGACTCCATAGGTCCAGGGTTAAGGATCACAGAACTCATCAGCCAGGATTATATATTTTCTCCTTGCCACCTTAAATGGTTGCATGATCTTAGGTAAACCACATACCATGTTCATGCCTCAATGTTTGTCTTTTATTAAAAGAGCAAAACTCTGGTTGCCAGTTTAGTGCACAGAGGATGGGCTGACTACATCCCCTGGGCACTATGCAGATGGAACAATTTAAATTTGAGCACTATCTATAATTTCATTTAAAAGGAAAGTCGTATCAATAACTGAGAAGCATGAAGCTTTACATAGTAGTAACTCGCTTTACTAAATAGTCATAGCAAATTGAACCCAGTTTACCTAGATGCAATGGATCATCACCAAACGAAAGAATTAGCTTATCTCAGTAAATGCTTCATTTCAAAGTAAATAACTAGTTTTCAGAGCCAGCCAGACCCTGCCCTACTTTTCTTAATCTGTAAAACAGCTCTTAGCATCAATCTCTCTTTAGCCTATGATTAATTAAGCAATCATCTCTTTTAAAGATTTATTTCTTTTTTTTTGTAAAAACTGATGGCATGTTTTTAATGAAATTGTAAAATCCGATCAATGTCCTCCAATCCCGCACAAAAAAGAATACAACATTGTGTGAAGAGCAATGATTTTTTGAATCAATTCATGTTTTATTTTTTATACATCCATTTCCCCCCAACAGCCCACACACAAAAAAAAATCAAACAAAATAAAGATTTTTAAGGCAGTGAAAAAGCAGCAGTGTTTTAAAAACAGTTCCCCTGGATGCTCTGACATTCTAGAGGGCTCACGATGGTGGTGTGGTCCCAGGCAGAGCAACCAGATGAGATATGTGGCTCCCTCTATAAAGGGTGGCTTCTCAATGCATAGCTTTGCCAAAAGCCAGTTAAGACATGACATGCCCATCACAACAAGCACATGCTGAGGTTGGTCCCAAAGTGTCTAGACTTTTGGGTTGCCTGCGCCACTTGTGGATCATTGCATTATTGCTGCATTTTCTCTTCATCCTCCTCCTCTTCCTCTTCATTATCCCCAACTACCATTTACTGAGCTTCTAACAGGACTCAGGCACTATGTCATTTTTCTACATCGTGAGATTATCAGTAACTATTATTAATCTGATGTTATATTTGAGGAAACTGAGCCTCAAAGGAGTGAAGTAATTTTTCTTACTTCTTTAGCAAATAGTGGCAGGTAGACTGGAGAAAAGTTTAGGGGAAACATGCAAAGGCCATCACAAAACGAGGAATGTGGCAGGTGGAAGGGAGACTTGAGGGAGTTTAAAAGTGTGCTATGAAGCTGGGAGAATTACAGTTCCACTGATAGGCAATCTTAGTCGCAGAAAGGCAAACAGAAATGAGCGTTGACCTTGTTTGAAAGAGAGGATAGTTAGGGGAGAACTCAATGGTGCATGAGGAAACTAAAGCCAACAGTTTCTCCTCTTTTCCACCTGAAGCGCAAAGGTTAAAGTCCTTACCTCCCCACGTGAGCTTCTCTCCTCCCTCATGTAGACAGAGAGTGGGTTCTGTCCAGAGCAAGTGACAGGACAGCTGGTGGAAGGGGTCAGTTGCTCTACCACTGTCCACAAGAATGCTGCTCTTGTCCTGCACCTTATTGTCCATTCCAGAAAGTTTCCCTGCAAGTAACCAAACCCACATCCCGGATGGCCTCCTGCTGTTCCTTGAGCCTTTGCACGGGCCATCCTGCCTTGCACCACATTGACTCGTGTCCTGTGAAGATCACTGAATCTGATTCATCTCATCTCTGCGATGTTCTAGCTCTCTATAGACTGGCAAACAGACCTTCCCAGAGGTCCACCCCTTACACCTCTTTCTGCTTTTAAGTGGTTTCAAAAACAAATATTCATCTCACAATTATTATTGTATATGTAGCTGTCCTGGTTCTCATCTCTAGGCACACAATAGTGAGCAAAATAGGCATTGCCCCTTCACGTTTGTACTTTATACACACACTCATACGCACAGCAGAAGGCAATGGGAAAAGGGAAACCAAGGACTATTCTAAGTAGACCCTATGTAGCTCATGTACCTCCTTGATGTATAGATACATATATCATCACATCATGAAGATACTGCTTTATTTAGTCATTGAATGTATCACTTAAATGAAAAATTCCAGCTTTCTTCTCTACAGCAACAAGAAAAAAGAAGTGGTAGTGATGGTTTTCTTCTCAAGTCATCCTTCCTGGGATAAAATGTGTGTAAACTAACTGCCCTGCACAGAGGTGATACCCCATCTCTCCTCCCCATGTTGTTCAAATGAAGCCCACTCTTGAGCCTCCAGGGCTTGGGGGGGGGGGGGTTCAATGGGCTAATAGGCCATCCAGCTGAACCTTGGCAGACCTTCCCACCAAACCTCAGGGGCTGCTGGATTTGTAATGCGACCCCAAAGGCATTTCTGAATCAGCTGCTGTGGAAGTGCTTGCTTGTGGCATCTTGCCAAGAACCTATTAGAAGTCTCTCAGAAGAGCAGGACAACAGATATTATAAAGGCTGCAAAAGGACGATTCTGGTCTGTCATTGGAAGAGTCTACACATGAACTGGCACATTCAGTTTTCTTCATTATAGATGAAAATGCAAATGCCCCTAAGTATTAACTGCCTAGCCAGTACCATCTACTGTGTATGGGCTGCAGATACACTGAAGACGCTTTTAATCATCTCAACTCTTCCTTGAGATGTTGGTAAACCCGAATGATGGAAAGCCCTAAATCTGGTACAAATTTGGTCTCCTCACCATGTCAATTCCTGATTCAATGCATCATCTTTTCCTTAAAAAGTATGACTAGCTACTGAGAAAGAACTATCTTGTGGGCCTGGCTCTTGCTCTTAGAATCAGACATACTCTATCCCTGTTAAACAGCCTGTATGTAAGGGCTTAACACACTGATTAAAAAAAAAGAGGAAGAAACAGAGGGAGAGGGGGAGGGGGCGGGGTGGGGAGGGGAATCGTTCCTCATGAAGGCTGATGGAGAGTCTCAACACATGCGTAAGAGCGCATAAGACAGCGGGGGGGCGGGGGGGGGGGAAGGACAAGAAATTATGATGAAGCGCTGCTCAAATTAAACAGAAAATCTTTGGAAAAAGAATTCTGTTCAACCCTCAACCCTCCTTTATACTAGACTATAACTAATTATAAATGAATGGATTTTTAAAATTTAAAAACTGTATAAATAGCAATATTTTTTTCCCATTGTTACAGAGTATATAAAGAAAATAAAGTCCTTTCTGAGTCAGCAAACCTGCTACAAAGATGTTACAAAATGAAACATATAATCTTTTTGGAGGAATCCCCAAATTACGATTTCTTCCATCTGTACTGGCAGCCTGACATTAGGCACAAAATAATCCCTGCCCCCTGCGGTCAGTTGTAGATTGGTTTCAGCAGCAGTACCAAAAAGTAGGTAAAGAAAAGTTTAAAAGATAATGAAATGGAGTAGAAGCAGCATATTGAAAACATAGCTTGACACATTTGAAAGTAACTCATCGTAAAGCAACAAAATTAAAATTAGAGGACAAAGTCATTCATTCAATCATTCACTCTTAAGTGTTTATTAAAGAAACAAGCTTGTCTCTCCTCCCAGAATATAACTCTTTTGACCTCTCAGTTTACATTTCCAACAGTCTTTGTTGTATAATCCTCACCTAGCTGTTTTACTGTCACTAGAAACTCGAAAAATTAACCTAATTCATTCATTTACTCCTCCATTTGGCATTTATTAGTAACCTTCTCTGGTCTGTGTCTGGGATGTGGAGGCTTCCGCATGTCCAGGTTGGCAGCTGCGAGTTCTGTATTGGGCTCTGGAGGCCGTTGCAGTCCTCCGTGTCCACGCCACAGATGTCTTTGGCCACTGCCCAGGATGCAGGCCCTCAGGATGCCTGTGCGCCGTCACTCCCAGGTGACCGCACTTTCTACCTCCTGACTCACCTCTTCACGTCTCCCTCCACTCCTTCCTGCTTTCCCTCTAGAGTCCCTGTTTCATGGAAAACAAACTGCCCTATGACGTTACCCTTTCCACGGAGTACCTTGTTTTATTTGGCTCAGATTAAACCTGCTTTTATCCAGGATACTGCCTCTCTAGGAGCTTGAGTGAGGAGAGGCTTCCAAGGGACCAGGTGGCCCGGTTTGCTATCACCTGGATCCTGAGGCCGCTGCTATGTTATGCAGAAACTCTGCTAAGCTTCATGTCATTTCATGCTACCACCTTCTTTGTCTGTATCACCTGCCTACCCAGAGTTACTGCGTCACATTCACTGGACACCCTACTCACAGCCTTCCTTTATTTCCCAGGACCTGCCCATAACGTGCAGTGATTTCAGTGTCCAGGCCCAGTGACTAGAAACTATGACTTTTGATGTCCCTTTCTTTTTTAAAACTAGATCTTGTTTTAAAGGAATTTTAGTTTCACTGCAAAACTGAGAGGAAGGTACAGAGATTACGCACCAGTTTGTCCCCTCATCTGTTTAGCCTTCCCCCTAAGGCCATCCCCCATCAGCATGGTACCTTTGTGACAACTGATGAACTTACATTGACATATCATTATCACCTGAAACCCACAGTACTCATTAGGATTCCCTTTGGTGTTATAGTCCAGGTATCTTTTAATCTTCTCTCTTCTTGAGCCCCATGGCCATGCCTGGACCTTATAACCACCCCGTTTTGCTCCTCATGAGAAAGCTTTAACTCCAATATCCCACTCTGCCCATAATCCCCATCCTTTCATTCTCCCTGCATGGTTTGCTGAACCTCAGAGAAATTCCCCAGTCTTTGAGTCTTTCAACTGCTTCTCTATGTATCCAGGAGTCCTTGCTAGTCATTTATTTTGTCCTTGCTTTTTAGAATGTTTCCAACTTTACATTTTTATCATTCCACTTATCTGTCAAGCAGAATTCTTCAACCCTTCAGTTTCTTTTCCAACCCAGTTTTCTGAGAGCAGCTGGAGGGCATGCCACCACCACGAGATGGTTCACATTACAGTTATCTGGTTTTCTGCCTCAGCTCGGCCCTGGGGTCTAGCTGATGATGTGTTCACTTGTTCATAGACAAGATCCTTTGTTAAACACAAGCATTTCCACCCCCAGTCGTTAAAAAGTACACAAACTCACTCAGTCTCTGATTCCTGCCCTCGGCAAATGTATCTATGTTGGCACATTTCTTAGTCCCTTCTTCCTTCTACAGCCCTCATTCTGTTCCTTCCATCATCTCCAAGACATTAATCCAGTGCTTTATCTTTTGTCTTGTACCTTCAATAATCTTTAACTGGTGACTTCTTTCCTTTACAGCTCAAAATACACCCGAAATTCACGCATTCTAAAATAGCCATTGATACTGTATAATATGGGGATACATGAATAAGGATACAGAACTGTATGTGTGGGATGAATTCAACATCAAACAAAGAAGTACATAGAACAAAGTCTGGAAACAATAGACCAAAAGTTCACTGTAGTAATCTCTTAGTCAAAACTTTATTGTAATAATCTCTTAGTCATGGGATTTTTGGATTACTCTGAATTCATTGTTCATCCTTTTTCATCGCCTCTGAACATTCTATGGTTAGCATATATTACTCTATTACTTACAGAAAGATTTTTTTTCTAAAAGTACATTTTCAAAACTTATAATCAGACCTTTGACCCTGTCCCATCCTAGTTTTAATTTATTTATGTAATATTTATCCAACAAAGCCAATGTCTATTTTACTCTTTTTTTTTTTTTTGGTTTTCATTCACTCCTTTACCCGCTGCCATCTGAATTTCACCTTCCTATCTTCACTGAGAGGTTCTGGTGTTTTCAAGGTGACCTTCAATATCACCAGATCAATGGACTATCACCTCCGGTCATGCTAAACCTGAGCCATGTGTTAGCCTATGGTGTCATCTCCCGTCACCTCAAACACATTCCTCCCTAACTTCGATTATGCCTTTGGTCTATCTCCATTGTGCTGTCATTTTTTTCCTCTCACTCCTTAAATACCAGGATTCCCTGGGGCTCAGTCATCAGTCTGCTGCTTATGTTTCTCCAACACACATCTGCTGGCCGTTTTGAAACCTCTTGCTTCTTGCTCTGGTCGAAAGTCTTTTCAAGTTTAGGGGACATAAATGTACTTCATGTACAGTAGTAAGAGAAATAATAGCCCTTTTAAAGAACACATTTAATAGATTTTACCATATAGTATATTTTATGCTTCAAATAGAAGTTGGACTTGTACATATAGACTGGCTTTCACTACAGCCGACTGGGAATAATATCCTCAGATACAATCACGTAACACAATCTCAAAGAAGATGTTTGATTTTATTGGTGCAAATGGGGTGGATTTTACATTTCAATAAACCTGCAAAGTCAAACTATGTAAAAGCAAAAGGAAGCAAGCACAATATAACAAAAATACTCCGAAACAAAAGCAAAATTGGCAGTAACATTTGGAAAGAGAGTTATTACAACAAATACTGTGGTGGGACATTCTAAATCTCCCAATTACCTACTGAAATTTTATAAATGGGAAAATAATAGAGCTTTAATTTTTTTTCTTTCAAGGATGTCAAAGATCACTGGAAAATGCAAATAGTAACAGACATTCCCTTGCCAGATGGTTGAAATCAAGCAAAGAACTGTAGAGAACCCTGATGTATCAAAAGGACAGTTGAAAAATGGACAAAGAAAGTGATTCTTACTTCATGCCATTAATCCTTACACTGCTAGCTCTTTGAGGGGTGTGGCATTCCTCTTTGCAGCCTGTGCCGTTCACAGAGATCCTAGATTCTGAATCCAGGAGAACTGGCTAAAACTAAGCTCAAAACTTGCCACTTAGACTGCTTGAAGTCTGATTATTTTTTTTCTCCCTAAGCCTCATTTTGTCCATCTGTGAAAGAAGTTGTATGTCACCAGGGCTATTGTGGGATGATGTGTTTAGCAGCATAGGCACAAGCATGATAGACTCAACATTTATTGGATTTCTTGAGATAATAATGGAGGCTTCAGACTTTAAAAGTTCTTAATTGAAAGGAAATAAAAACAAAAACTGGATTTTTGTTATTGACTCTTCCATGCACTAACTGGCTGATTTGGGCAATTCACTAAAACTACCTGGGTCTATGTTTTCTCCTCAGCCTTAATCTGAAAAGTATAGAGGAGATGAATTATTTTTCCACTCTGATTCTATGATCCCAAAGCCCTTTAGGAGGTAAGATACTTTATAAAACATGAACACGGACCTTTTATTTATTCTGCTTCTTCAAATAGAACTCATTTTAAAAATGTTTTAGAAAACATTTGGAAATCAATATTAATCTTAACAGACTATTTTGAAATCTTAAAATGAAAACTAAAAGATTGTATGATTTTTCTTTTGCTTTTCACAAGTTTCTTTTGGAAGTGAGTGTGTACATAATGAATAAAACATCTAACTGCATGTGTGTGCAGATGCAAACAAAATTAGGCATTTCATAGCTGGTTGGAGCAAGAATTTCTATTCTAAGTCTCCCTCTTGAATTACGCTGCTGCTCAGGAAAAGCAGGCAGAGAGAGGCATTTTGTATCCATGGCTAGTCAAAAAGTGACTATGTTTTCTGGGGAAAGGAAGACAGAAGTAACATCTCTGAAACTCTGAAAAACTTTATATCCGGAAGTTTCGGATCTGACACAATCTGGGGCATTCTCTAGAGATTTAACACAAACCTTCCTAGCCATCCTCCAGGCAGCTGGGAATTACCAGGAAAACCCAGCATGCTTCTTCCTGCAAGGAACATTCTTCCTGCAGAGAAGAATAACCACTTATTTTCACCTTGGGACAGAACCTCAAACAACCAGGGCCAGTTAGGAAGTTTCCCAGGCCTTTCGAGTCCCAACATTTCTGTTGTAAATCTTTAAAATCTGGGCCTTATGGTGTTGAAAACAGATGTTAAGATGAAACAGACATCGATGTGTATTTCAACAATTCTAAATGAGAGGTGAATGTTCATTAAATCCTTTTCTGTAAAGAGACAGACCTAAAAGAGAGAAAAAGAAATAGCAATGGGAAGGGGTAGACCCAACATGAAATGTCTAGTGTTTTGTAGTTTATGAGTTATCTCCTTATAGAGTTGCACTGCAAATGTACTAAAGCTGGTGCCCACCCTACCCTGTGCGTCTCATTTTAAAACAATCATTTATGGGTGTTAGAGGATGCCTAGGAAAGTAGCAGGGTTCTGTGTCAATCAAAGCTAATCACTGGTACAGGCAGAGGGCTTTTGTTGGCCTCCATGCTCTAAGCCGCGCTTCCACATCTGTGTTTGAAGAGATTAGAGAGGTGCTTCATACAAGAACTGTATTAGTTAAAGCTGATCGACAGTATTTGGAATAAATCATGAAAAAGTTGAGCGCCCGAAGGGAAGGCATGGCAAGTGGAAGACTGAAACTGATGAGGGCTAAATCCCCCTCCTCCAGCAACCCCCCACCACACATTTGTATCTCAGTCTTGCTCATTGGAGAGCATTACCAGGTGCCACGCTCTCACTACTTCTCGGCAAACATGCAGCAGCTCAGCCAAGACGTCTGATGCCAATGTTTTCAGCGACATGCTTGCCTCACTTGGGCAAAGGGCTCCAGTTTTATTTGAGATGCTTCATGGAAAACGGCTTTGCCCAAGTGGGTGAGTGGGATTCGAAGACTCAGGATGGGGATGAATGAAGAATGAAAAACATCCCAGCAAAAAATGAGCACCAAAGCCCCCTCCCTGTGTATGGCAGTGCTCTCTCTGCATGAAGGCCATACACTAGCCAATAAATTATGAGTGACAAGTATTTGAACCAATAAAGAGGGCACTATATTTTATATGCAGTAAATTTAATTCCAGATTGTGTTTCACCTCAGCGGGGTGACATGTTTATTGCTGGTGAAAGATGAAAGCCAAGGGAGTTAGAGGCAAGCGTCAGCAGTTCTGCTGGGCACCTGCAAAATGAAGATCTGACAGACCGGTGGCGGAGCCCTTGAAATGAAATGCCAGATCAAATTTTACCCCAAAGGGGTCAGATGTACTGTCGTGCCCCCAAACTCTCAATACCAGCTGAATAAATAAGCCCGGTTCAGCAGAGCGCAGGAGGCCCAGAGCATGCTCTGGGAATTTCTGCCCCAAGCATCCTCAGCTTTTCAAAATGCAGGGCGCCTGGGAGGACGTGGGTAGGTGTGTCTGAGGGACGATGTGCTAGGAGGGTGTGAAGTGCCGCTGCCTCTGTGGGGCTCTAAGCGTCGTTTTAGAAATCTATTAAACAGATCGAAAAGAAGAAGTGAGTCTAAATTGATCTGCCCGTCTCTCAATTTCATCCTACAAGCGCTCAGCTCAGGTGTTCAATTTATCGAACCATAACCCCTTTTTAAACAATCAACATCAACATGCAATAAATATGCTCAGCAAGAGCAATATTTACATGCACGACTCATTGTTTTAGACGATTTATTTATGGGGGCAGCGACTGGCAATTGCATTGGACTTCCTCTGGCAAACAGTGGTATCGTGGCATGCGGGCACGGCTCTGGTTACTGCAAAAAAGTAGCACATTGAAATGGAAGGGCCCTCCTTTTCCCCATGAAATAAATGGGCCCCATACTCTCACTGAAGAGTGGGGAGGAATTTTTATTACCATCTGCACATGACTTCACTCATCATCTCAGAAAGAAAGAGAGAGAATGAGGGAGAGAGAGAAAAAAAGAAAAGTTGCTGGCCTCAGCAAAGTGTCCATGAAGAGTGTATGGGATGATTCCTGTAACGATGTGGATAATTCATGTAAACTGATAGCCAATCTGTCCTCTCTGTTCTCATGAACCAGGTGCTGTTATCCGATATATGGATTGGACTAGCCAAACCCTTTCGAACTGATTTGTGCCAATATAGTGTCATCAAGTCTTGAATCAATCAAAAGGGTTAACATTTTAATCTGTTCCTTTCACTGACCTTGCCCTGCATGACTAACAGTAGAATCTACCACATACTTAACTTCACAGAAATGTATTTCAAGGGCGCTTCTTGGAGTTCAATGTCATCAGGATGAAGATGATGTAACACTTCCTCTCAAGTTACTCTGTACGTCTTTTCCGTATGTTCCCTGAAGTTAGAGAGAACATGTACTCTCATGCCTGGATGGATGACCAAGGATCTGAATGACGTTATTAGCCCCACCTAATGATCTCTAGGATTTGAAAGGACTTACTTGTTTGCTGTAAGAATGACCTCGTATTTGATGAGCAGAGCTCTGGGGGCAGGAGCAGTGGAGCCTGGCACCCTCCTGGTGATAACCTGGAGATACAAGAATACCTGTGAGAGGAGTCACAACAACATAAACAGCAATTGTTCATTACTCACTCCTTATTGACTGTTGGCTGGAATGTGTGTAAATTTTTGGAAAGAACTACAGATAAGAGTGGCTGTGTGAAAGACACTTCCACATACAGGTGAAAGGCGCTTGGCTGTCACCGTTATGCATACTGTGGTCCAGGGCTCTACCGTGACCACCCTTTACTCCTTCCATTCATTCCCATTGCTACAAATTTCTGTGGAGCATGGAATTGAAGCATTTTAAAGCTCATGTTCTCTGTGCTGCTTCTAGGTATCTCTTTTGTCACATTACCCGCCCTTCCCTCCTCCCAGGGTCTATATGCCTGACCTTCTCCACCTCTGTGTTCCCTGCTGTTTCCTCCACTTCCCTCTCCAGCCTCCTTTGTCTGCTCTTTTCAGACCTCTTGTGTGAGCTGTACTAGGAACAGAGCCCCATTTTTCTGGCACATGCCCATCCTTTTGGCCAAAGAGCTCCTGAAGGCTCCACAGGCTTTCCAAGCCATATAGCATGAATTCCACCCAAATTAATCTATTCAGTTTGTTTTCCTTTTTGTATATCATAATTATTGGTCTTACTTACAATTCATTATAAGTTCTTGGGATAAAAGAATCAAGTAATAGGGCAGATTGGTTGGTTGTTTTCCAAATGACAGAAAATATTAATGACGTCAGAAGAGAGATGTTAGTTAATGTGGCAGTGGTCAAATTCATTATAACCATTTAACGTGCAAGACTTCCAACATATTTTAGTTAGAATAAACATATTTCACATCATGTATACACAATAAACCTTTTTAATCCTATCTATCTGTGTTTGCCTCTCGTTCTGTTGAGTCATGAAATCTGGCTATCTAGGAGTTTTAACACTTCTTTAAGTTCCTCTTAGATTCATCCCTCCTTTCCAATTTCACAGCCAACACCAACAATCAGGCATTTTTCACTCAAACCCTGTCCACCTTAGGGACCTCCTAACTAGGAGGCTAAAACCTTTCTCTCTGTTTCATGGCTTCTTGACAGCTATTTCCTTTGTGTTTCTCTTATAAAATTAAATTTAAACTCCTCATAATACTATTTAAAACTTTCCATTTTCTGACCTGTCCAAACCCACCAGCCTGACATTGGGTATGTGGGATAATTATTGCATCTCTGCTTTCCTCCTAAGCATCTGCCTTGCTGGGATTTTTTGAAGATTGGAATATGCATGTACAGTACTAAGCATCATGCCCCACACATGATAGTTGCTTGATAAATGGTACCTCATTATTTGTTATGATGCATGACCCCTTTGCTTTGGCCTAGTTAATCTGCACCTCCTTCCTAGAAAATGACTTCATATCCCCCCAACTTTGCTTATGCTTTTCATTATATGAAGATGATTTCTCCCATTCTCCTTCTTCATCCCTATTACCTGGCTCAAAGCCCCTTTCCTGCCAGAAACCTCCTCTCACTAAGGGCTTTTAGATTCTACATATCAGGAAGAAAGTATCAACAGACACCAGAGTGGTGGTATGGGTTATGTTTAATGCTATCTGATATAGCTTATATAACTCAGGATTATAGTTTAAAAAAAAACCCAATCTGTTCAATAACAACTACTTTTAAATTATGCTTAATAACTTTTTAAAGTTTTAACTATCTATTCATATTTAAGTTCTAACCATCCTTTGAGGACCAATTTAAATGCCCTGTTCCTCACCTCCAGGTGAGTTACTCACATGATCTTTGGGCCTATATAAAGTGATTCTGTTTTTTAAGCCTGAATTTTCTATTTGTCAGGAATCACATATTTTCAGATATTATGGTTGAACGTGCACTTATCATATCTGCCTAAATGGAGGTGGGGGTAAGCTCATGGAGGAAAGGAAGAATATAGTTCAATCCAACAAATGTTTGCTGAAGACCCAGGAGAAGGCCACTGATCTTGTGTGTGGTGCATGCAGGAAAACATAGCGTTACTTCCAGCCTTCAGCTTACAAACACTTAGAGTGTCTGGGGACAGCTGTTGGGAAAGAAGGACAGAAAGTATAAACCATAATCAGATATTTCATAAGTGCTCATTGGCAGCTCAGGCTTAATGGACCACTAGTGGAAAGTTGAGGAAGAATTTTGATTTGATTCAACTTGCAACAGGATGTATTTAAAATTCTTGAATAGGCAAGGTTATTTTTTAGTATTTAGGTATGTAACATCATGTCCCAAAATAGTACATAGTTAGAGAATCTTTGTTGATGAATAGAAAAGTAAATGACATGCTGTTACATTCTTTCCATACAACTGGATTTTTTTTCTTTACTTTTAGTGATCTTTGAAGAGTTGGTAGCCTCTGACTTCTATAGGATATGGTTATCTCCTAAAGTGAGGGTCACCTGTCTGATCATCTGTAGACCTTAGCTTGAAATAGATTATAAATAAACTAAAAGTTGAATTGAGTTCAAACAGATAGTGGATGCCTTGATATCAAGGAAATAAACAAGAAAAGCAGTTGCAATTCCAGTATAAAAATGGAAGTTCAATTGCGCTGACACTGCTCTCTTTACTGGTTCGTCCCTATACCTCCTCCCCAGAAGGTGTTAATAGATGTTGGCACTGAACCGTTTGAAGAGGTGGGAATTCATACTTTAACATGTCTGAATAGCATCAACAATAAAGATGGAATGGGTCCCTCAATAGTTTTAAAGGCCAAGAAGCACCCTCCTTTGCGGTCATCTACCACACTGCCTGGAAACAACCTCCAAGGATTTTTCCTCCAACTTTTGCTTTATCTCTTGGTAGGGGTTAGGACGGCAGCATACAGTCCCCAAAAGGAGAATCCTCACAATTTTCTTCAGAATGTCAAGTGGTATAGTGAACGATAAATAACCTTTCTGTAACAAGCAGCCCTTTTTCTCCCGCTGGAACCAACTGTTCAACTCTATTTGAATAAAAAGCCCACACATATATCAAATTAAACAAAATAGCATTGTTCCAAGTACAGATCAGGCAGTCTTCCCAGACTCGTGTCAGTAAAATTTCATAGCACTCCACACCATTGTATAGTAGCTCTCTTTCTCCTCTTCTTTATGTGTGAGTGCAGAATCACTCTTCTTAGACAAAGGAATGCAGACAAGCCATGTTCCCCATGCAGTTGAATAAAATAAAGACCCAACGAGGGACTTTGATGGCAAGAAAAAGAATGCATCACTGAAAATACAGGTGGAGAGAGTGCTACACAACTATATTAAGGACAACTGATCAACAAGAAGTTACTTCGCTTCTTGTCAGGACAAATATTTTCTCATTTGATGAGGCATAACTCGAGATCGATGTTAATGAACGAGGAAGCTAATTGTGTGGCATGTGTGCTGAGCTGGAACGGAGGCGGTAGTGTGTGGGGCTGCCTTGCACTAACTCACAAAAGCCGATTGTGAAATTTACAGGGTTTTGAAAGTTTTCTGTTGTACACAGTCACTATTAAAAAGGACTATAAAAGTATGCAAACTTGAAATTCAGGAAGTTATATCAAAAAGAAAGACAATGCCCAAACTTATTATTTCTTATTACTGCATTTTACTACGATCTGTGCTCTTAAGGGTTTTTATCTTTATTGTATCTATATGGTAGAAATAACATGGCATGGCATGATACTTCATGTTTTCTTCCCACTCCACACTCACATGGATATTGGTAGCTTAGCATTGACTCATATTACAAATCAGCATTGTTGCTTTTTTGTGTTTCTGGGAAGAAGCTCTTTGAGAACAGACCTGCCTTACCATGCAAACTTAGGCTGCTGAGCTGACCTGGAATCTGATCAGGATTGCACTATCTTCAGTACCTCGAGGGTAAGAAGACAGGTCTGTGCAGGACTGCAGTGCACGGGGGCAGTTTGCAGGTTGTGCTGTCCTCCGGAAGAGCACGCTAAGGTCTTAACATCATTCCTTCCTGTCTGACATCTCCGATTTGCTTTCTGAACCAGAGTTCAATCTAGGAAGATATTTATTATCAGGATAAGTTGGTTTGTTAGGAAAAGTTTATATTCCTTCTTACGCCATGTAGTATGTTGTCAATCTTACTGAATGGAATAGAGTTTAGCTTGAATTGGCAGTAACTGGACAACAGTGGTACAGTAGCCACCATGTTTCTCACTCTTCTTACCCTTCCTAAGCTCCCTGTCTTGTTCAACTGAGCAGGTGAGCTGAGAAAATGTGACCAAGGTTGGAAGACACAGAGACAGGTAGATATGTGATCATGAATTATGCATTCTTCCGTATTGGGGTTTTTGTGCCACATCTACCTCTCTTGGCGTAAAGCTAAAAGTGATGTAATTTCGTATGGCATTTCTAGCAGATCTAAATTCACTAGGGTTCTGTAATTATTTCCCTCCCCACATTCAACCTCATGGATGCATTAAGCCAATTAAATTATAATTATTTGTAATTTACTTAAATAATTATAATTAAAAATTTCATATTATAACCGGGTTATACACACACACACACACAGAGTATAACAACCACATATACATGTACACACATATATATTATATATATATTTATATACTATATATAAATATACAGTATATATTTGTATACATGTACACCTGTGTAGTATAGTATGTTTTGCATACACATAGAGAATGTATACTCAAATAGAGATGTATTTTTATATGTGTTTGAATATGTATATTCAAATTAAAAATGTGCTTCAACCTGGAATACCTGGTCAGAATTTCTCAGACAATATGTATGTCAGGACCAAGGCAGCATTTTCCTTTAGGGCAAACATATATTGTAAACCAAGCAAGTACATATATAAACAAATTAGCATTTCTAACAGCTACCATAGTACTATTTCCTGATTTTATGCTATAAGCCGCCAGTAACGATTTTAACGTTCCCCCACCAAATGCCTTCTTTTGTCCGCAAATACATTCTTCTAAGAATGTCATGTGATCTTGCTGTTTGGTTCTGTGCACAGGGTAATCTCTCTCAATGTTTAAACTGCACAACTGTCAGATACAGTATACCTTGAGGATCAAATCCCTTATGTCACAATATTAAACAATTATTTTTGGCTGCACCATTGAATTTCTACTGCCTGGGGTGTCTCTTCTGTTCCAAATCAAGTCAAATTAAGAATGTATACACTTGTAAATTGAAGAAACAGATAAGCAGAAGCAGAAAAGAAACCAATAGGAAGATTATCATTGCAATGTTTCGTTAAGCAACTTTCATTAGGAAAGAAAAAATAATCATTAATGCTAACCCATGTTTGAACTTAAAACACAAAATTCAAACTGATTCACAACAGTGTTTTTACATGTAACCTCTGCTATTGATAGTGACTCTTTGCTACGTGGCAAGTATCATCTTGAATTTTATGTGAACTGATTCACAGAAGTCATTCAGCAAATTAATGTAGTTTTGGAAAATTAGCAGCAAAGTAGGCATGCCGCCAAATGTCTAATGACAAATTGAAGGGTTTGGAGATGTGTCTGTCTATTTGCAGTATTAGAACTGTTTTCAAAACAAAAACACACTGGAAATGGTGCTGGCATGACAGGAGATGCAGTCATTATGCAATTTTAATTGACAAATAATTCTATTTTTATATGAATAAATTCACCTAGCCAATAACTGCATTATCATCTATCACCGACTGGTTTCCCTTCCCATCTCATGCACCCTCTAATTTTGATGAATTTGATCAAATGTATCTGGCAACAGAGCCGATTCTGGCAAGTCCAGGAAAGACCACAATGAGGTGGTAGGAGGGGGCAGGTGGGAAGAAGGTGATTTGTCACAGGGATGGGGACCGTCTTTAGCGTTACCTGTTGTGCGAATAGTATTACTGTCCATTTATCTTCCAGACTGAGTGTTCAGAAAGGAATGTGTCCTATTCTTTCAACAAGGTACTAAACATCTCTCTGAGGTAACTCAGGTATGCAGGGCGTGTATATGTGGGGGCGGAGACTGGAAAAATCAGAAACCTTTATTGATCTACATCTAATTCATCTTCAGATGTTGGCTTTACAGTCCAGCAAAATAGCTCCACTTTCATATAAGAAGCAGCTGCAATGCAAAATGATCACAAATACGAACGTACTCTAGCTAAGGGCAGGTATTCCGATGGTGGCATTAAATATAAATACAATAGAGTATTGACATAATGTACGAAGGTTCCCTCACTATTAAAAGGCTTTGTTCTAAAGCATATCTGTGTACACAATGAGATGATGAACACAGAGCATCACATAGCTAAATTTAATATATGCAGGAGTATGATGTTTGCAATGCATGCATTTCAGCAGGTCCCATTAGTGCGCCTTTCCCCTCCAGTGAAAACAGAATGAACCACAGCCCCTTCTGGTTTGCATAAAGCAAACAAAATTAGATTTGCTTTGCTGAATTGAAACCCGCTTGGGATTGTGAGCCTCTCTCGGGGACAAATTACTTCAAACAATCCCTTTGTACCATAACAAAATCAAAAAATTCAGGCCAATCAACATGGCTCAAAACCCTTAACACAAGAATTAATAATACAACCTAGTCTATTTTTTTTGCTTCTGCACTACAGCGCCTTGTTTTAATGAAATTACACTTATTTGCCGTCCACATGTTAAGTAAGCTTGCATATGTTAACTAATGCGACATAAAACAACTTTCCTAATTTTACCATTGCTACAAGCATTGTTCCCCCTGGAATAAGAGCTGAACATTGGACAAGTTGAACACTAATGTTATTAAATTAAATCTATTTTTAGATACTTGATAAATGAATATAGGCAAAATGTCAAATGTTTCTTCAGATAGGTGCAAAGGCTGATTGACAATCAGATTAGTCTATTAAGATTATTGGTTTATAGAGTGTTATTCACTTGATAGCTCTTGGTTTTTAAAGCCTATTTCCCTACTGAAAAGAAGGATGCGTACATCTGTAAATATGGAATCTTTGAAATCAGGTATCTGGTCAATGACCCCTTATTGTCAGCTGCTCGAGTTAGTGTCAAGATGATACATGTTTTACTGCTTTTAACACTTGAAGATCAACAGAGGTTATATGCCACTAAAACTTACATCTGAATCCGAAGTTTACTGACTTTTCAGATTTGAAATTTAGGATTTAGGATAATTTTTTGCCCACTGCTTTTAAACATACATAGGTCAGATAGAATATCTGAGTTCATGAAATCTTGTTTTTTGAAATCAAAAGCTCTTTTCCCCATTACCTGGCCCATCATCAACATAGTCTCACCCTTAGGAAAGAAGAGTATGTCAAACGTTTATATACTGAGGAAGTTTATGTGTAATTATTAAGAGACATTTAATTCTATATAACTTGGAGGAACTTCATTTGACAGAGACCAAATTACCTGAATGAAAAATTGAAAAAGATCTGTCTTTAAGCATGGATTTATCTACGTAACTAGCGGCTCATTTAAACTCAAGTAACCCATCAATTTGGTTCAACAACTTGTCAATTTTGTCCAAAAGATCATTTAGTCTCGTTTTTTGCTATTGAATAGACAAATAAATATGATTGATATACTCCTCCTCCTTGCTACCAGCTATGCAAATTCAACCTGAGTTTCTAATACAACACACACATGCAAGTATATAATCAAATGATTTATTAATGGTCTCCTTATGTTAAATCTTTCAAATTAGACATTTCCTTTTAAATATGGCAGACAATTGATCAAAACAGTTAATCTTTTACAAAAGTCTTAAATTGAGTCTATAGATGTGCCTTGCCTTTCTGTTGTTGTTTCTTTTTCTTTTTCTTTTTTTTAACAAGGACCACCTTCAAAGGGATAAAATTAGAATGCTTTTATATATGACACAACTGTGCAGTTCTTCCCATTCTTGCTATAATTAGACCCTGTCCGATCCCTGAACACACTTATATTTGAGCCACCTTGATCAGGACCCCCTGATTAATCACTTATATTGTAATACATGTAATATACGAAGTATATGAAGAAAGGGTATAAAAGTGGAATCAAGACACTGGGGTTTCAACACATAAACAAAATCCAGTCCTGCAACCTGCCTGAGAATGTGACTGTGTGAGTACATGTTTTTGTAATTCCATTTAATCCCCCTTTATAATCTGTGGTATGGGGTTAGATGGAGATGGCAAAAATGGGTGCCATCCCAGCAGAAAACCCAAGGTCTGTGGATGGCAATGATGTACTATACAGAAAGACCATTCTCCAGTTCTCCAAGTCAAAATGTTAACAGCACTATTCTCTTAAAGAACAAGAGATGATGTCATTCTTGTAGTTTTATTCATAAGGCATAGGGATGCAAACTACCTCAGTTTTCTGCTATTTCTGCTTTCTATTATTTAGGTCTTATATTAAGTCCTTGGATCAGTTCCCAACTTACTGTGATTCTAATTTGATTTGTATACCCTGGTCTTTCTCAGAGGTACTTTAAAATCTTAGATAAAAGAAAATGAATTAGTTGTGTGTACGTGCCAGAGCAGCAAGTGCAGGGATGTAAGATCAGTGAGCTGAGTTCAGCTGCAGAAGGAACAATTAAGTGATCTTACACCTACCCTTTCTCCTCCTCACTCCCTCACCTCACAAATCACTCTTTTGTTCTCCAACTTTCTCCCGATGCCCCATTTCTTTCTAGCTCCAGTGCAAAGTGCCCAGTTGAGGTTTCTAGCTCCCTTCCCCAAAACTTGTAAAACTTCAACTAAATGCATTAGGTCCTCAGATCTTTGCTTTCTCTACCTCTAAAATAATGAGCCCCTGTCCTCAATGGACCACCTCAAATTATAAGATTACCTCCTTTGACTGCTATATTGCATGTTACATACATCACTATTATTTCCCTTCCTGCCCTGTCCTGTCTTCCCTTAGACTTTCTCTCATGGGTCTCACTGGCAATGAATTAAATAAAAGTTGTTAGTCTAGCAAAGGTAAAGGCATACTTCTTCAGATCAAATTCTATTGGCCCTCAGTTCATTGTTTTTTTCTGATTCTGAGGAAGAGGAAACTGATGTTGATCTTGCGTAGCTCGGAGAAAACTAATGGACTTGCCTGAAGGGCTCACACTGCCCCTTGAACTTTAGATTTTTGCCCTGAATTTTATATAATGTATGGAATATTGTGATAGGTCATGTGAATAGGGTATATGAAGTGGGAAGATCCTGAGCTGAAGGTCAGTTGAGCTAGATTTTAGGACATTTCCACTACTTCCTGGTAGTGGCAAGTTAAACTTTAGTGACCTCACGTATACATGGGAATAGTAGTACTTACCTCCCAGGAGTGTTACAGGAATTAAGTGGGATAATTTCCAGGAACAAAACAGACAGTAAATTATAGTGATATAGTGATAATATATTTGATTGTCATGTAAAGCACATAGTAGAGCACCTGTCAAATAGTACATGATCAATGATGTTAGTTCCCATCACCCACATCTTCCTTGGCATTGAAAAAAGAATTCGTTAGACTTTATATTTATCATTAATACAATTTATCGAGTAACTTTTCGTATTCTAAATAGCATCTGACATTCAAAAGTATTTTTATCTCATTATGAAAATGAGAGCTAATTGATTTGATTAATCCTAAAATTTATCAATAAAAGACCACAAAGAAGTGAGCAATAAGATAAAGTCATTAATTATGGACCATAGGAGAAACTAAATATGTTCATAGTGTGCCTAGCATATATGTTGCACACATAGACTACACAATTGCCCAGCAAATGCTAAAGGGTTGATTAAAAATATGAATGGTTGGGATGAACTCCATTGTTTTGAATTAGAGCTGATATTTTAGTTTTGCCATGTGGTAACTAGCATCGTTTTCTGCCAGACAAGTCTCCCTCTTCTACCTTCCCCTCCTTGTATGCAACCTTTCATCTTTGTTCACACTATCCTATAGTTTTGCAATAACCAAGACAGTAGTTGGCATGAAGATTGATATAGAGAACAGTGAGACAGATAGAGACCAGAGATAGAACCACAGATATACAGTCAAAACTGATTTTTTATAGAGATGCCAAAACAATTCAATGGGGAAAAGAACAGTTTTTTCCATGTATGGTCTTTTAATAACTGGATATTCTTATGGTGGAAAAAAATGAATGTTCATTTCACACTATACCCAAATTTGACTCAAAACTGATCATAAACATAACTGTAGAAGTTAAAACCATAAAGTTTCTAGAAGATAACATAGGAGAAAATCTTTGTGTCCTTAAGATAAGGTTTCCTAGAGATGACACAAAAGGGGCAAAACATAAACAAAAAAACCAGATTATGTTTAATTAAAATTAATAAGTTCTGCTTTCTAAAATACATAATTCAGAAAATAAAAAGGCTGAGCATGAACTAGGTTTTCAATACATATTCACAATACATATATCCAATAAAAGACATTATCAACTTTATAAAGAGTTCTTACAACTCAACAGTGAGAAGATAAACACCCCCAGTAGAAAATGGGCAAAAGATTTAACAGATATTCACAAAGGAAGATATGTAAATGGCCAATTATCTTAGCTGAAAAGATGCTCAAGATCAACAGTTTTCAGGGAAATGAAGAGATACCACTATTATTAAATGATAAAAATTACCAAAACACTGAAATACTAAATATTAATGAAGTTACAGAGCAACTAGAACTCTCATACACTGATGGTGGGAAAGTAAAATGTCACTACTACTTTGGAGAACAATTTGGCAATTTCTTATGAATTTCAGTGTGCTCTTAATACATGACCCAGCAATTTTACTACTAACAATTTACTAAGAGAAATGAAAATAATGTCTATACACAAATGTTGATAAGAGTTTTATCCATAATAACCCAAATCTGGAAGTAACTTTAAATGTCCATTAACATGTGAATGGCTAAACAACTTCAGTATATACATATAATGGAATACTACACAGCACATAAAAGAAACACATACGAATGACTTTCAACAACATTATATTTGGCAAAAGATGCCAGACAAAGTAGATATTGCATGATTCCATTTATGTGAAATTTAGTAATATGCAACTCTTGTGTAATAGTGATGCAATGCAGATGTGATGGAATTTATAGTGATGGAATGCAGATCAGCAGTTGTTTTGGGGCTGAGGAAGGGCAGGAGGAATTGACTACAAAGAGACAGGAGGGCATTTTGGGGGGGGTGATAGAAATGTTTAAATCTTGATTATGGTGGTGATTACAGGGGTAACCTTTGCAAAACTCATTAAACTTCATACTTGAAATGGGTGCATTTTACTGCATGCAAATTGTACTTCAATAAAGCTGATCGTTTTTAAGTAGCTGATATCTGAATGTATGCAACATTGGACTATTTGGCTACTACTGTAATACGAATCATTGTGAAACCAAATGCATGTGTAATCACAAATGGCAGGATGCATTTCTCTTGGGAAAAATCATGATTTGAAATTTTTACTGCTAATATGATGATTTAGGTTTTTTATGTTTGATTTAGAAATTTGCTTCCAAATGTAGGTTCTTATTCTGGCCTTACAATTTATTTCCCTGTGGGAAGTCAGATAACTTCACCAGGTCTTGGCTTCTTCCACTGTAGAATGAGAGGCCTGGACAATATTCAGATTAAATAAAAAATTATCTGCATCTACTCTGAGCCAGGTGCTTGGCAGGTTCACATACTTCTCCTCTTTCAAATACAACTCTTACCTGTCCCTCCACATTAAAATAATAAAGTTTTAGGATTTTGAACTTTTTCAAAGAAAATTGCTCTACTTGAAAATATTAGTTTGTGTTATATAACCCATCAATCCTTCTAGAAACAGAGAACTTCTGAACTTTATTGCAAAGTGTACATATGATGCAATGTGCCTAGATAAACATTTATTTTACTACATTTTGAATCTACCTTTGATAGTTTGAGAGGATAGACATTTAAGTTTTCAAGCCAGATCTCAGTAAGCTTCATTTGGAGCCATTGAATTCTCCCAGCAATGGAATTTGATTCTGGATGTATTCAACTCCAGGGTGCAGGATAGGAGGAGAAGCCTACTCAGCAAGTCTGGCCATGGGAGAGCTTCTTCCAGAAGCGCCTAAGAGTTGCAGCAGAGAAGGGTGGTAACCATGTGATTAAAAAAATGAAAAAATAACTCAACTGTCCTCCCACGGATTTCTTCCAGAGAGAGGGAATTAGAACCAAACTCCTGGAAGGAGAACTATTTAAAAGCAAAATGTTCTAGTGGAGACAGTGCATGTAATACAGTGATTATAACACAGACTAATGCCTCTCAGAGCATTAGTAGATGGCAGTTAGGAATGTAAGCTTTTGTTACTTCTGGACACTAGAACCCCTCAGGTTTTTTTTTTTTAGATTTATGTCTGATGTTTCATGTCTTTCAGTGTGTCTTTTTCTTCACCTCAGCCCATCATATTTATCTGTTTTTTCCTCTTGTATTAGCTTTCCCTCTCAGTTTGCTCTTTGATGTTGTTGTTTATATTCTCTGTTAGAGTAGTAGTATCTGCTCATTGAGACATTCAGAAAATATAGATAAGCAGAAGTAAAACCATGCACTCACAATACGTATAAACACCCAGCTATCATTATTAACACAGTTAATGTTTTACTATGGACATTTCTTGGATTTTTTTTTTCATATTACATACAAGTGGAAACAAATGACAATGGAGTTAACAGATAATTCAAGGAATAAAAGACAACTAAAAAAAAAAAAAATCTCCAAA
>JAVSCE010009080.1:0-24381 GCA_032199065.1 Smutsia gigantea
AAAAAATATGTTCATTTCTAGGACATTCAAGGTGTATCATCATGTGCTGAAATCTATAAAATGAGTATAATTCCAATGCTACATCAATTTTTCTATATATTTCATGAAATGAAACTCTTATAAGATGAAAAGTTCTCTTTTGTAAATATAAAGAAAACTTAAAGGCACAAATTTTTAACTAGATTTAATTTTGTAATACATACAGCACAAAATTCAAACAAAACAAAAAATATACAATAAAAATTCAGTCTCCATCCAAAACATTTAGTTCCCTTCTCCAGAAGTAATGAGAGTTAAGACTTTTGTGAATCCTTCTAAAGATACATGCACATATGAATACTCATATATACACACCTTTCCCATTTTCTTTAAAAACAGCTGTTCGAAAAAAATTCTGAATTCCTGAAGTAATTGCCTTTCATATATTTATAATTGGTATATTACTCTAATCAATATTCTACCAACAAAAAATTAAAGAATGAAAAAATGGTGGAAAGAAAGATGAAAAAATGTGTGCAATATCCATTGGGAATTATTGGGGAGTTTTAAAAAATATCAAGGTATGATTATGGTAAGATGTGGATCATGCAAATGTTATCATTGTATGTGGTAACAGTGCTAAGAATAAGTGTTAGAATATTTCGTTCATGTTATTTATATGGGAGACAAATAAATATGGAAATTAGTCAAAATTTATTATTTTAATAAGACCATAGGTCTCAGTTTACATGAGAGAATCTTTTGAGTCAGTTGTCTCATTGTAATTATTAATAGCACTACCTTTCACTTGTAAATTGTTCTGATACAGATGATTAAGTTCTTGGTCACCATTAATCATATGGGGCCTCATTCTTAGGATTCAAGAGAAGCCAAATTAGCATCAAAATTGGTAGAATTTCCCATTCCATTCCAATCCCACCTAGTGGAACTGCTGAAGATAAACTGGTCTAAAACATATGAGCCCTTTCTTCCAGGTGTTGTTTTCCAACCATTTTGTGATAAATGACCCACAGTGCACTGGCTTGGGGTCCAGTGCAGGCCTGGAAGGGACCCATATAGTTCACACTATGCAGCAAGTCCACATGTTGTTTTGTTTGTTTGTTTGTTATTGTTATCCTTCTTCTCACTAGTAAATTACAAAAAGAACTTTGGGGACTTGTTTTCTTTGTATTTATTGAGCATTTTAAAAATGAGTTATTGCTTAGAAAAACATTACTCTTTGTTAGTTATTGTTTGGAGGGTTTTAGAATTCTTTTAAACCACTTTTAAAAGAATAAAACAAAATACAGGTCAGCGGTCATAAATTCATCCAGATAGGCAATGTACTAAGAAGGTAAAGAAAGAAGGCTCAGCAATGAAATGAAAATGTACATTTAAGCTGCAAATAAGTTCTGGATACAATCTGTAGGATAAACCTCCTCCTTACCCCAATTCTCTTTTTATCTTTCTTTGGCAGGGCAACTGGGGGCAAAGCTATTCTAGACCATTTTCTACACAATCACAGGCAATGAACTCACAGTTTTTATTCTTCATAATAATGAAGATTTAATTGGACATATTCCATTTAATTCATCCATCTGATTCAACAATACAAATATAATATGCAAAGATTCAAGAAACTTAAAAGAGGATGCTCTCATTTGTATCCCTTCTGATGTAAAAGGTAAGGGCAGTACAGTACATTCATTTCAAAGTGTCCTATGATAATCTTTAGAATTATAGATTGAAAGATGAGTACTGCAGCTGCCAAACAGGCCTGGGGCTAGTGGACTAATCATATTACTTTCTCATTATTAAACTATAGACACATTATTTGGCCAAATATATTCACATTAAAAATGAGGATTCATTAATTAATTTAGTATTGGCTTTTGCTTTGTGTCAGGTACCACAGTACTGAATATAAATTGATGAGCAAAATGGATATAGTTTCTGCCGTCATGAAGCTTACAATCTATTGGATATTCAATTATCCTATCATCAAAAAATTATCTACACATAGGTTTATTTTTTAAATTAAATGAGATAACTTTTGTAAATCTTTTAGCCTAGTGCCTGGAATAATATAAAAAGTTATCATTCATCATATTGCTAAAGAAATAAGTGGGATAATGAATCGCAAATTGCTGTAGCAGCCACAGGAATACAGTTTATGCACATCTTATCCATTGTCCATGAGTAGCGCAGCTCTGATTCAGAATTGATTTCCCTGAATATTGTGGGGGTAGTACCCTATTACCATCTTCCATGAACTGAGGGAGAATTGAAAGTTCCATGAAAGACAACCACCTGCTGTTCCTGGCTGGCACCTTGATTTTGAATATCTGATTTTTTATTTTCCCTCATATCTATTATGAGAGAAATAGTCCTCTGGTTTGCTTCTTCTTAAATATAGAATATTAGCACACATTAACTACAGTTAATCATATTAGATAATCTAAACAATGTTGAAACAAAAACATAAGGGTATGCATTTCAACAGTTTCCTTTATCATTCCCATTTATTGGCCCTTGAAATGGTGTAACTCCCCTGAAAGCATATCTAAACTATGAGCAGAAATACTGAAACCATGGCAAGTTTGTATATTTATATAAATACAGATAAATATAAAGACTTCTTAAATAAATAAAAACATTTAAATAAAAATAGCATTAAATTTTAAAAATTTTAACAAATGTCTAAATTTTAAAAATTAACCATTTTAAAATTCACCATGATGTTATTACCACAGAATGATATGTCTTCTAATTATGTATTTATGAAAAGTATGACTAAGCTTTCTTTTGACACTTTAAAATTTGATATCAAAATGTATAGTTTATGCTCTTGTAAAGCAGGTAATATGAAAGTACTATTCCTTACCAATTACATCTTCACTCTGAGGCAGTAAATGATAAACGGTTCATATAAAAAAAAAAGCTTAGGAGTAAGATAAAAATCAAGTCTGTTGATGATGTCACACTGAATAATAATTTTAAAAGGCCACTTCCAGAAAAATAATTTTAAAACTATATTTTGTAATATTGTAATATATGTAAATCAGACAACAGAAATTATCTTGAAGAAATGAGAAAAAAATTAAGCAACCAAGTATTGTGTATCCTACATTGGATTTGTGCAAGAAAACTTAAGTTTTGACCTAAACTTTTCTCTAATTCATTGTGACTCTTAAATTTTAATTTTCATTCATAAAGCAATAAGGTTGGAATGTTTATCTGATCCTCAGAGTAAATAGATATATATAGCCCACTCTGTTGGGGAAATAATTCTCCATGGGTCTGGAATTTATGCACGTCTTCTGAACAGAAAGCATTAGCAGCTAAGTTCAGAGATACTTGTCTAACAGCCATGAAAATATAGTGACTGCTAGAGATGTCTGAGCTGCCTCTCTCTGGACACATTCTAACATAATAAAACTAAAGGCATTTCCTTGCCCACTCCAGATACATTCCATGCAGAGAGGAGAGTTTGCCAGAAGCACCTATATAAGAGCAGGACCTCAAAATCTTAGAGTCCCTAAAATGCAATGGATTCATTGTGTATACACCTACTTGGGTCTGACTGTGCATCAGGCCCATAGGACCTGATGACACAGGATACTGATAGAAATGTGAAATTCATGCTGTCTTCTATGCTACATACAATAAATTGTCTAAGATCACTTGGGCTATTGCCTCCTTGCTGGCTGAATCTATGGAGGCGGGATAAATCAGTTTGACAGCTGTACTAGTTACTTCTGCTAAGAACTTGGTCACTTAACACTCTGAAGGCACATTAAAGTCACGTGGGATTATTTTCCAAAATATGCATGCTACCTGGATTCTTGTTTTCCATACCTTTTGGAGGCTGGCCTTAATAAGCTATTCTTTCTGATGAAATATGTATTATTTTCCAGCTGTGTTAGAGAAATTAATTAATTAATTAAAATTAAAGGGATGGAGAATGACTGGAACTAGTTAAAAGGACTAATTTAATTTATTAATAAAAAATAGATGCTGAGGATGCAAAATGGAGGCTTCTATTCTCAAGAGCCATACTCTCTTACGGGAAAAGGGAAATGAGTTTATAACAATCTACAGATAGAAAAATAGATTTAGGAATAACATTATATATGTGTGTGTGTGTGTGTGTATGTATGTATATATATGTGTGTATATGTATGAATGTGTATATATATCATATGTTTAAATATATAGATGAACACCCACATTAGTAGTATTATAAAAGAATTCATTACATGTGATTTGTATGTATGGTGAATGGGAAAGAAGAGGAGGGTAAATGAAGATGTTTATAAAGGAAGAGTACCTAATCTACTGGGTTTAGTTTGTGGAGTCAAATAAGACTTCTAAGAAGTATCCTTTTCTCTGCCTTACAAATGAATAGGGTTTCAAAAGAAAACTACTGGTGGTGAGAGTAAGAGCCAATATCAGTTGGACCAGTTTGAGCAAAAGTCTAGATCACCCTGCTCTAAGAACTACAGGTGTTTCAGCATGATTAGAACATAGTGTAGTGGTGTGGGAGAATGTGATTCATTGAAGACAGAGACTAATAACTGAATAAATAGCAATAAATCTGGGTATTAACCTACAGGGAGATTGTAACTATAAAGTTTTTAATGACTAGATAACCATTATCTGATCAGATCTATGAATCAGGGGGTGGAAATCTAATATTATTTTAGAAGTTACAATGTACACATTTACTATGAATATTGTATTTAAGACAACAGAATGTCATGAAGTAGTACCGTAATTATTAATTTGTAGAAGTCGGAAAACTGATATGGAGAGAGGTAAAGTAAGACAAAATCAGAATTTAATCCATAGAATATGTTTCTTGGCACTATATATTTTACCACTCTGATATAGAGTGTTCCCTGTGTCTCAGTACCATGGGGAGAATGGACCACAGTAGTCAGAAAGCAACCTCAATAGTTCAGAGGAAATATGATAGGAACTTACAGAACAGAACTTGGAGCTATTTAGATATGAAATGAAGACCAAGTGGTTAGAATAACTATCAAATTTAAGGATTTTATAGTGTCTAGCTCTATCATTATGAGATTTGAAAAGAGTGCCATTTTAGGGGAAAAAAGTCAGGATTTAAAGAAAATAGGATGGCTTTAATGGCGGCTGATGGCAAATCTATGTCATGCTACTACATATCTCTGAGACCATGAGATGGCATGATAATCTATCATAACATGTTTTCTAAGCCTTAAATCCTTTCTAGTGGCTTCACTTGCATTATCTAATTTAATTCTCAGAAAGGTCCAGAGATATTCTTTTATTTCCACTTTACAGATAAGGGAATTGAGGCTTAGAGAGATATAATAATTTGCCAAGATAATGTAAATAGAAAATGTCAAAGCTGGCATCCACATTTATATAGTCCACCTCTAGAGTGGTCATATTTTGGCATAAAACAATATTGCCTCAAAAGAGGATTAGGTAAATCATATAAAAAGTGTTTAAATTCCAGTTCCTAACTATATTATTAAGCCAGAGATCTCAGTTCAGCCCAGTCTAAGGGAATGAAATTTTGCAAGTTTGCAACGGTAATGAAGAACATTTCTTTCAGGCACAAACCAGCAGCAACTAATGAAATTCAGATAATCCTATATGACCATAATAAAAATACTTCTGTGCCATACTTGTGTTCCAGTTAGTCTACTACTTAAATAATACATATGCCCTATAGTCAAAATCAGAACTAAATACCATATTGTGATAGTTTTTATTTTGCCAGGCTTTAAAAAAAGATAAGAAAACCAGAATAAACATATAAAACATGTAGACAACTTCTACATAAAAAAGAAATCCATAAATCTCAGTAGACTGGAAAAAAAATCTTTCAAAGTAAACCTGAGTAACATAAATATTATAAATGGTTCAAATGCAACAGCTTGTTGGCCATCTATGGAAAATCATCAGGTCCATTTCAGTGTGTAGCTTGTATTCCTTCCCCAGAAATAAGCATGAGCCAGAGGGAATGCAACTATCGTTAGGCCTGCAGGGTTTATATCCTACTGAACTTTACTATTGAATTCTTTTTCTCCTTTCCTCTTGTGGATTGCCAATATTGAAATTTCTTCAAAGATTCTGATTTCTTAAATTAGTTTATAGTGTTAGTATTTTCAAGTCAAAGTAAAATAAAACCCTAAAAACTTTCAACTATGTCAATGTTTTTTCAATTTTATTATATGAAATTATGTTTGGAAGTGGAATAAGTTGCTTTCTAAATATGTAATCATTTCCACTAGTTGAATAAGAACTAATTCCATTAGTTAAGATAATGCAGTACTGTGTCCTTCAAATATATATGACTATGTATTGACTATATATTAATTTCTCATAGATTCATATATATGAGTTTTCATGTTTCATATATATACAATCAGTTTCAGACAGTGAACAAAACAAAACAAAAAAAGGTATGTATACTGAATATGACTTCAAAGTTAACAAGTTCTTTTAAATCTTAGCAACTATGGGGATCTTTGATCATCATAGAGACTACTTGATAATAACAAATAAAGTTATGAAAGAGCAAATAATCACAATATCAATTAACATCTTAAGTCCAGTATAAGAGAAAATAATTCAACTAGGGTAATAGAAGAGTGAAGTGACGGTCCCAATGGAACCCTTGTACCTGTAGGATGCCAAGCCAATGAATGACATTTCCTCACCAGGAGGCTTAAACATTATTGCAAACTAAGCCAGAGGAAGGATTGCCCACTGAGATAACAGAAAGGAAAGATCAATATTTTCTCCATTGGATATTTCCTAATAACAACAGAAAGATACAGAGAATTCAGTACCTCCTCACCTCTAAAAAAAGAAGTTAAAAGCTCATTACAAAACCCACTTTGTCCATAATATCTCATTTATAGAACATAGCTGCACCTTACTTTTCATGAGCAATGAATATTCCAACTTGGTAAGACAATATGGATGAATGCTGGAAGGCAAATCACCCTTACTTGCAACATGTTTTTTACCAAAGAGATGGTAAATATTCTTGCAACTCTGAAAAATTATGCATTGTCATGTGTATAAAAGTCATATGCTCTAAAAGAAAATGTATTATGTTTTTTCATCAAAAATCCCAGGATTTATCCTGGAAACCTGTATGATATTCAGCACATCTTCCTGTGTCAAAGGTCCCCAAGATCACCCTCAGGCTGATAAGCTAGGACTCAGAGCTCTTATATTCATGGTTACGGTTTGTTACAGCAGAAAGATATAGATTAAAATCAGCAAAGGAGAAAGGCACTTAGGGCAAAGTCCAGGAGGAATCAGGTACAAATTTCCAGGTGTCCCTTCCTGTGGAATGACATGAAGATGTATTTAAGTCTCCCAGCAATGATGTGTGACAGCATGTGTAAAGCATCAACTAGAGCTCAGCTCACCCAAGCCTTGTTGTAAAGGGACTTTTATTGGAGATCAGGCCACGTGACTGACTTCAGTTACTTAGATTCCAGACTTCTTTTACTCTCCCAAGCAAAAACCAGCCTTCACCATAAATCACATTACTAGGATAAGTGATAGAGCAGAGTGCCCAAGGCCTCAGGCATACAAAAACAATCTTATTAGGCAGAATATCTCAAGGGCCTTTGCTGAAGACCTTTCATGGGTACACAGGATTTGAGCAACTCAGGCCAACTAGCTGCTCAGACTCTTTTCTGCCCAATTACCCTCTGTTGGGCTTAATTCCTTTGTGGTATACATAGGAATAACAATGCTTTTGTTATGTATTTCAGAAGTTATTTTGAGAACTAATTTTGATGAGTCATGTGCAAATCCAAAACATATTTTATTTGTAATTGTTATCATACTGATTATGGTTGATTAGTCAATGAAAAATAAATAGGTAATGTGACTTCCTTAAGCCATACAGAAAATATTATGCTGATATTTAACAACTAACTTCAGTTTTCTACATGAAAATAAAAGAAAATTATGCTTGAGAATGGGCACTTGTTTATACTATATGTTATTCACTTACATAAGTATCAACCTGGAATTAATTTTTCTAATACTCCCAATAAGCAATATGATGACAATGAACTAATCTTACAATATGGTGGTGTAAATAAACACACATACACACATTGCATATAGAAAGGTGACAGGCAAAAGAGATTTAAATTATATATTTAAGTGACCTCTTTCTCAAGTGATAATGATTTAAACTGGGATGTGAGCTTGTAACTCAGTGCAACATTATAGGATTGGAGGCACATCTATTGTGTTTCTATCCCCAGACTCCTACACAGCACCTACCCAAAATAATAAATAGAGGTAATGCCTTTCATTTTTTGATTTCCATGTGCAACTTTTTGCACTAGATAATTGATACATATTAAGCATTGAGTAAGTATTTAGACAGTATCAACAGGTTTCAGTGGAGGCTCTCCACATTTTTACAAGCTTTCTCCATTTTTTTCTGGTTCCCACACAGTGAAACTAACTGCTCTAAACCTCACGACTGTATTGCCCAACCCACCATTGCACCAGATGGTGCAGACTCATGCTATAGCCTCTGCTAATAAGGTAGACCTTCATGAAGCTTCAATTTGGAGTTGAATTACCTGGGGAAAGAACAGAATGAGACATTCATTTTGATAGTGTGTAATGTGATAGAGGTAGTGGTATTCTAGAATTTCTGGCTATGTCAATAGCCTCTGGATGCAGCTGTTTGCTGGATATGGCAGAAGTGAAATGGTTCTGAAACGGGCAGCTCTTGTGCTTTCCTGGCGTGAGGGCTTCCAAATAGTAGAGGCAACTTCATCAGGCCTGTTCAGGATTATGATTCTGGTTATCAACACTGGAAATGCTTCTAGAGTATTTTTCTTCAGTCCTTTCAAAAAATCTGAGTAAGATCCTTAAATAAATGTCTTTCTAATTAAACTATTTAGAGCTGATCATTCTTAGTACAAAGGGAGAGGAGAGAAGAGTAGAACGTGTAAAACAGTCAAACCATGCCATTGTTGAGATATCGTGTCAAGTTCCAATTCTGCCACTAATTTTATTTCTTAGGCAAGCTTTTCCCCCTAAGATTACCTTTCTCATATCCAATAAACAGTACCTCCCATGAAGCATTTGTTTCTTAAGTTAACCTGTTTAACCCTCACTATGTCACTCAACAAGAACCAAAGCTGTTGGACCTATTGTTAATGCCACATCCCCAGTTATCCAGTTCTCAAACTATGTCTCACGGACAAGAGGTAAATATTTAGGCTTAGAAAAGAAAAAAGTTGTTCTTCAAGCATTAACTATAAATTAGCCAATATCTAACTAGAGGGTATGCTTTAACTTATTAGAATATTGGAGGCAATATAAACAGTTTATTTTTCTTACTAAGGCTTTATCCCAGATGTCTCATTCTTTTGAGATTTCTATGCGACTTATCATTAAAAAAAATGACTGTAGTAGGTTCGATGACTGGCATTTTGCAGCATTCACCTCAGTAATTCCAGGATGGGGTGATCTAACTTGAGCTGAACAGAAAATACAGAATTCATCATTAATTCTTAAAGTTATTTTGCCTTATAAGGTTTTCTTGAACATCCAAGGATGCAAAAAAATGTCATTAAATGAGTATTTTCCCAGCTGATGTCAAACACAACTTGTTGATGAAAAGACTGTGGTAACACATAAGAACCAGAAACACACATCCATGTGTGCATGCCCTTGCACACACATGCACATACACACACACAGTAATTTAGGTGAGATAAGGGGGGCAAATGGGGCTGAACTAAATAATTTCTAAAGTCTGTTTCAATGCCGGTAGTCTAAAATCCATGAAACTGAAACAAACAAACAAACATAAATGGACAAAGTTAATTAGGAACAGTTTCCTGGTGAGTTTTGGGTTGAATAAAAAGGAAAGGAGACAGGCAGTAAGGCCAGCCAGCTGGAAAGGAAAAGGGCTATGTATGGTGACACATCAAAATAGCATTTCCATACTAAACCCAGCCTGTCTCCTGAAGTCGTATTATGCAAAGGCAGAATTGTCCCTCTCTTAATACAATATAAATATTAAATAAGTTCTTTTGCTGTTCTAGTAAGTACTTTGATCATGCTCAGGAAAAGTTGTTTACTATTCACCATTTCTATGCTTTGCTGACATTTCAGGGTGAATGCAATCATTTCATGGTTCACTCCTGGTTGCTTCACCCTGGTAGCAAACGTTTCACGTTAACTGATGACAACACATGCTGTCTCGAGCCAACTTTGTACATTTCACACCGTGAAATGCTACTGTATTATCATTTTCTTTGACGCTGCTCAAATAAGCATGTGAAGCATCAGCCTTTGAAGACTTTTTTTTTTATTCTGTTTGTTTGTTCCAGGAGCCTATTTCAGACCACTGTGGCAGTGTATACAGAACTGGTGAGTTTTCTTATAAGGAAAGTTGAATGAGTCCTGCCCTTTCAAGAGTCCTTCATAGATATGCTTGACATATGTGATTTCCTAATTGTGCAGGATTGGTTTAGAGTATTTCTGTATAAAAGTTCAAATAACATATCTTTCAGTGGCAGTAGTAATTCACTGAAAAAGAGATGAAAAAGCAAATATTTATTTTAGTGAATTCAGGTAAGCAGACCAATACATATAAAAGCAGTATTTTTCCTGTCTCTCTGTATGAATCACTTCAAATTTACTCAATAATATAGTTTGCATTTTTTTTATTTAATGGAAATAAAGAGCACTAAAATCCTTTAACTCAGAATCCACAACTGAGAGACAAAACCTGTTAATATTATAAAATTAGTAAAAGTCAGTAAATATAATGGTTATCTTGTTTAGCCTGTACTTTCTTTCTTCAAAGTAACTATGAATTCTAATCCTTCTACATATTATATGAGTAGTATACCTATCATGAAAAATATGAAGATGAGATACATATGAGTCAAAATATTTTTGGATAGTTGATGCAACATTGACTGGGGGTGAGGCTGTGGGCACGGATTACATTCCAGTGGTTCCTCTTACTTGTTCTAAAAATGATGCCATTTCAGAGAATCATGACAATTTATAGCTAAAAGAAGTCTTAGCCTCTACATAGCCATATTTTACAGATTACAAAATTGAGAATTTAAATGACCTATTCAAAGCCACAACTAGAAGTTATGAACAGAATTAAGGGCAAGATCTTATGATCATTCGGGTACTTTTACTATGAAGCAATTTTGGATCCATGATAAACTTTCCCAAACTGAAATACTGTTGTAGGAAATTTTTTCTTAGTCTCAAAATTTTTCTTAACCAATTTTTTTTCAGCTGTACAATAAAGAACACTTGTGCTGCTTATATGTAGAAGACACTATAGTTCTTTGTTGTTAAAATGTTGAATTGTTTCCTGTATTTATGGGCTGTAATAAGCCAAGATAGAATTTAATCATAGAAGATTTTGCTCAGTGAAGTTTGCCAAGGATATTTGTGAACACGATTACTATAGTCATGGTATTGCTATCAGCAAGGAAGACTTGATCTTGTTTAATAATAAAAGTAAGTTGACACCCTAAAAACTGAAATTCAAATTAAATAATTTATATAATCTTCCATTGGGTTCGTAGCTATAGTAATTAGTCACTGCAGTTTAAAAACATCACCACAAACTTGAAGACTTAAACAACAAATACATATTATCTCATAGCTCCTATGGATGATGATTCTTGGCATCATTTGCTTCAGGATCTTGTAAAGCTGTAATCTAGATATCCAGTGGGACTTTGGTGTCTTCTGAGGCTCAGTTGAGGAAGGTAACAACATCATGTATACTTAAACATATACACATGTCACCTTTGTCACATTCTATACCAAAGAGCAACCCTCTGTTCCAGCCTACAGTAAAGAGTTGGGAATCAAATGAAATCATAAATGCCAGGAATCAGGATCATCAAGGCCACCTTAGAGTCTGTGTGTCATACTGACATAACTATACAACAGAGTAATTTTTTCAAATGACTGTAACAAAGTGTTTTCAGAGAATTTCTGGTTTCTGGTCCAGCACACTGTCAGATAAGAAGTCACCACTCCATCTAACAAGTAAAAAGCAGAACAAATGGAAAAATCAACAGCTTTTGTTGGATCACCTGAGAAATGAGATCATAAGGCCAACCACTGCCCTAAAAATTGGACAGGTGAACACAGAGGATCAAAACTTATTGGAACATAAACCTCCATGGGAATCAGCACTGGGGTAGAAAGCCTGAACTGTAACTGATGAATAGCTAGAGCCTCGCTATGCACAAATCTGAGAGTAGATATCTGCATAAATCCCAGTAAGAGGGGTCCTTCACACTTTTGTGATATTTACTTTCTGGAGATCTAACCAGGTCCTCACAGTGAATATCAGAGAAAAATCCCCTTATTCTTCTAGCAAGAGGAGAAAAGAAACCTTTTTGAAATACACCAGAGCATCCTCTTATTCTTAACTATTTCTCCTGTCCTCAGGAGAAATTATTTTACCAGAGCTTAACTTCCTGGGGTATAATAAGAGTCTAATCTACATGGGAGTAGGAAAATAATCAACTCCAGTCCTGGTCGGCTATCCTGCTTGACATAAATGGGTTGGGCCATTGAGAAGCACTGGTGAAGTTGATAAGCCAGGGGCAAAGGTCTACCAAAAGATTAAGATGTTTTCAGAGGATGATAGAATGCTTCCTCTGTCTCCATTCCTTTCACTACATTACTTTACCTGTAGAAAAGCAAAGTGAAGAATTGTATCAGATTTCTCTCAGAAACCATGCAATAAAGAAGAGTAAAGTGCAATATTTAAGGTAATGAGAGAGAAAAAATATCCACCAAGCTTGAATTCTGTACTCTGAAAAATTATCCTTCAAAGTGAAGGAAAAATATTTTCTCAAACAAAAATTGTAGGACTATTTTGCCAGGAAACTTATCTTGACAGAAATGTTCAAAGAAGTACCTCAGAGAAAATGAAAATGATATAGGACAGGAGTGTAGAACTATGTAAAGTAAGGAAGGGTATAGGAGAATAAATGTGAAGATAACATCAAAACTTTTTTTATTTTTAATTGAGATAACAGGTTAGCTTGTTCACAATAATAGCAACAACATATTTTATTATGAATGATAATATATTTATGCATTATATATGCTTATGTTCAATTTTGTGTAAGTAAAATTAATAATAGTTATGATACAAGAGATGGGAGGGGGAATTTGGAATATTTAGTTATTATAAGGTACTTAAAATACCTATGAAGTGGTATAGTGGACTTAGATTGGCTGTAATGTATATTGTAAATTCTAAGGCAACCACTAAAAAAAAATAAAGGATAAAAACAAAAACAAAAAAATAAAACATGAAAAAGAAGTATAATAGATATGCTAAGAATGAGAAAATTGAATCATGTGAAATAATCAGTTGAAACCATGAAAGTAAAAACAAGTGTGACAAAAATTAGTATCAAAGAGCAAGGATAACAAATAGAAACTATAATAAATGTGGTAGATATTAATCCAAATATATAAATAATCACTTTAAACATTATTTTAAATATGCAAGTTAAAAGTCAAATATACAAATTAGAAGACAGAGATATTATGTTAACACTAATCAAAAGGAAGCAGAACTATTAATTATTGTATAGATAGATAATATAGCAGATATATTTATTTCAGACAGAGCAGACTTTAAGGCAAGGAAAGCTATCAGGGATAATGAGGTATAATACATAATTATAAAGGGCTCGATACTTCAAGAAGACATAATAATACTTAATGTATATTTGCCTAACAATAGAGTAACAAAATGCGTGAGGCAAAAACTGATAGAACTGCAAGGATAAATAGATGAATCTACTATTATAGCTGGAGAACTCAACAGCATTTTAACAGTAATGGGAGATCTATCAAGCAGAAAATTGTTAAGGATGTAGTGGAACTCAACACTATCATCAATCAACTGTATAAAGTAGACATCTGTGGACTACTTCATCCAACAGCAGAATACTCATTCTCCTCTAGCTCACATGGAACATTCACCAAGATATACCTCATTCTGGGCCATAAAACACACTTTAACAAATTTAAAAGAATAGAAGTCATACAATGCTCTCAGACCAAAACAGAATTGAATTAGAAATCAATAAAAGATAGCTGGAAAATGCTAAAATGCTTGAAGATTAAATAATACATTTCTAAATACTTGGTTCAAAGGAGAAATTTAAAGAGATATTCTAAAATATTTTGAATAAAATGAAAATGGAAATATAACATCAAAATTTATTGGGTGCAGCAAAAGCAGTGTTTAGTGGGAACTCTATGCCATTGAATATATATGTATTATAAAGAACAAAGATCTAAAATCAGTCATCTAACTTCTACCTTAAGAAATTAAATTTCACATACAAAAGAAATCATACAGAATTTGTCTTTGTCTGACTTATTCACTTAACATAATGCCTTCATGATCTACCCATGGTGTCATAATGGTAGGATTTCCTCATCTTTTTATGGCTGAACACTATTTCATTGTATCTATATACCATAACTTCTTCATTTACTCATTTACTGATGAACACTTAGGTTATTTCCATGTTTGGCTAATTGTATATAATGCTGCTATGAACATTGCAGTGTAGATATTTTTTGAAATTAGTGTTTTCATTTCCTTTGGATACATTCCCAAAAGTGGAATTACTGGATCCCATGGTAGTACTATTTTACTACAGGATTTTCCTTTGTGGTTACCATGGGGCATCTTGAACATGTAACACCCTATTTTAACTGATAATTTTAACAGAATTTGGAGACATCACACTTTTGCTTTCCTTCCCCTCACGTTTTAGGTTATTGCTGTTACACTTTACATGTTTTTTAATATTATATAACTAATAAAAAGTTACTGTAGTTATGGTTATTTGTTTGTCCATATTTTTTTCTTTTTTACTTTTAAGCTAGGATTGTAAGTCAATTATGCACCACTATTATCATATGGCAGAAACCATGACTATATATTAACCATTACCAGTGAGATTTATTATACCTTTTTATGTTTTTGTGATATTAATTAATGTTCTTTTACTTCCATTCAAAGAGCTCCCTTTAGCACTTCTTGTAGGTAGATCTGGTGGTAAGGAACTCCCTAGACTTTAGTTTGTTCAGCAAAGTCTTTATCTCTACTTTGTTTCTAATGGGCAGCTGTACTTGGTATAGAATTCTTGGTTAACAATTATTTTCTTTCAGTATTTTGAATACGTCATCCCATTCTCCTCTGGCCTGAAAAGTTTCTTTTGATAAATCTGCTCATTGTCTTATGGGGGTTCTCTTGTATGTAAGGTCTTTCTTTCCTTGTGCTGCTCTTAAAACTCTTCGTCTTTGACTTTTGATAATTCAATTATATTGCATCTCAGGGTAGCCCTATTCTGGTTCAAACTATTTGGAGTTTTTTGAGCCTTATGCATCTGGATGTCCATTTCTCTCCTCATGTTTGGAAACTATTTAGTCATTACTGCTTTAAATATACTTTTTGTCCCTTTCTTTTTTTCTTCTCCTTCTAGAGTCCCCATAATGCAAGTACTGTTATTTTTTTCATTGGGTTCCATAATTCCTGTAGGCTTTCTCCACCCTTTTTCATTCTTTTTTCCTTTTGCTTCTTTCACTGGGTAATTTCTGATGTCCTATACTCTATGTTGCATGATCAAACCTACTTTTGAAACTCTCACTTGAATTCTTTAATCAGTTATTGTATTTTTCCACTCTTAGAATTTGGTTTTGTGTTTTTTTTGTTTTTTTTTTTTGTGGCTGCTGCTTCCTTGTATGAATTCTCATTTTTTTCATGCATTATTTTTCAGATTTCATTTAGGTGTGTTTTCTAGTTCACTAAACTTCCTTAAGATTAATCTGTACTTTTTGTGTGACAGTTTATAGATCTCCATTTCTTTGGAGTCAGCTACTGGACCTTTATTAGTTTTCCTTGCTGATGTCATATTTACCTGGTTTTCATAATCCTTGATTCCTTACATTGGTATCTGTACATTTGCATAATTGGGCTACTCTTCTACACGTCACAGGTTTGCCTTGGCGGAAACTGTTCT
The DNA here is from genome assembly GCA_032199065.1 of Smutsia gigantea. Lineage (NCBI taxonomy): Eukaryota > Metazoa > Chordata > Mammalia > Pholidota > Manidae > Smutsia > Smutsia gigantea. Next base: position 16,086 of record JAVSCE010009080.1, read on the forward strand.
TAACCAATCAGCTTAGTTTAGCCTTCTGAGTTTGTCTGCTGGTAATGTTTTGGGGCAGGTAGGACTTGCTATTAGGACCTATGTTGAGACAAGGCAACTGTTTGAGCTCTGAGTATGGGGTTAGGGAGGTGTGCCTCTGGCTGAGAACAGTTGGACAGGACTCCTGGCTTGGTTCCCTACCCAAGCAAGGCTGTACGATGGTCTTCATGGTTGCCTGGTTCTGCAATCAGCCTTACTAGGCAGTCAGAACTGGGTACTCTATGAATTAGATGGGACTATGAATTAGCTTCCTTGCCTTGTTAGTGCAACAGGACAGGACCCAGAGCCTGTGCAAGTCATTGACTGGAGACCTGAATTAGGCCAGAGTATACACTGAATTCCCTGGTCACATGAGGCCATTAGTTTTGCTCTGCAGATGGCAAAGCCACAGGCTGGGCTGTGTGTTCAAGTCCCTCTGTATGTAGAGCTGTTGAATGGGTTATGAAGCTTCCAATGTCCTCCAGATAGGTACAAAAGTTGGATAGACTGAAGGCTGTATTTGTTGATAAGTAAGTCTATGAATGAGATTCCCTGCCTTGGCACAATGGGAGAAGGAGATCAAAAGCAGGTAAAGCTCTTTGTTTTCTTAACTAAAGATGACCTATACCCCAAGTGTTATGGCTGATCAGGGCCACTGGGTTTGCCTTGCAAAGTGTAGGTTCTGCCTGCCCTTCTTCGGGCTCAAGCACCACTGGAGTACACAGCGTCCAGGAGCTGTCACCAGTTCTTCTGATGAGATAGGCCCAGAAGACACTCTCCACAGTGAGAGGGGTTGTGTCTCAGCTCCCTTGCCTGGGCAGGAAGCGGAGGGGTAGCTCCAAGATATTCTCAATTTCCCAGTCTTTCTGGTTGGCAGAGGTTGGGAGCCTCCCTCAGCAAAGGCTATGAATTAATCCCCTGCCTGTGCACAGCAACGAAAGCCCTCCACACCTGGTACCTGCTTTACTTTGGGGGTGACCACCTCTGTCTGCCCACCTCTCAGCTGAAGCACTGATGGTCCACACAACTTCCAGGAGTTGTCACCAGCTCTTTTGGTCAGATAGAGCCAGAAGACCCTCTCCACAGCAGGTGGGGCTGGGACTCCCCTGGCCTGGACATTGGCAAACCATGTTTTAAGGTGGGCAAAACTCTTCATTTGAAGATCCAAATCAGGCATATCTGCGCCCTGCTGATTTTCCTGGTCACAGTGCATCCCTGACTTCATTCTACAAATGAGCAAAGCTGCTGCTTGGGATCACTACTTGGGCACTGCAGGTACAAACAGTCTCCCAAGATCTGTGTGCTATTTGTTACAAACCCCTCCCTTCTTCTCCATTCCAGTCAGACTTCCAGTGGTTGAGCCTCGAAAGTTCCCTGGCAATCTTCATGGTGCGAGATCAGATTAGGGGTCTCTGCAAGTGGCCGACAATGCTAGGGAGTCTTTTTGTGCCCCCGGGTTATCTTTTCCCACTAAAAGAACTGGAGGCTCAGGGGAGACCTCTCTGCATGGTGCATCACTGGCCTGGGAGAGGGGCAATGTGGTCAATGTGTAGCTGCTTCTCTTACCCATCTAATGAAGTCTGTCTTGGTCTCTGTGATGCAGGGAAGTGTTTGGGCCCCACTCCCATGTTCTAGGGTCCTCTCAGTGGTGTCTTGTTCTTGAATAGCTGTCAGCTGTTCTTCTTGAGGGGGAGTAAAGTCAGGAATGACTGCTTTCACCAACTGTGTAATGAGTGATTCACTCAGTAATCATATTCTTTGTGGTAGTGTAAGCATAGTGATTTTAAGCCTAAGTGTATTTTCTGGGAGAAAGGAAATGAATGATATGATAATAGGGCTATAAATTACAATGTGGTTGATAATTGGGACTATCACTATGAGAGAAAGAAATACAAAATATACTAAAGTTTGTAAGGTTATATAGAAATATCACAACCCTGAACTTGAGGTATCAATTTAAATACAAAGCATTTTATCTTAAAAAAATATGTCTATTTTCTAACTCTGTTTGCTGAAAGGACTTATAAACAATGACCAAACCCAGTAACAACGAGCACTCCTAGAATCCAAATTTCAGTCTTTAATGGCCACTTCCCCAAAAATGTTTCCTGAGTAATATAGCTAGTTTTATGTGTCAGTCTGGATTGGTGAGCACAAATCTAAGTGTAGCTGTCAGGCATTTTTAAGTGATTAAAATGTGCAGTCAACTGAAAGGAGATTGTGTTCTCCTTAATAATTTGGGTAGGCCTCATCCAAACAGTTCAAAGGCTTTAAGTGTAAAACTGAAATTTCCCTGAGGAAGAAAAAATTTTACCTATAGGCTGCAGCATCAGTTTCTCCGAAGATGTTTCCAGGCTGCCATACTGCCCTCCAAACTTCAGATTTCCCTAGCAAACTCCTACGATTGTGTAGACTAAGTCCTCACAGTAAGTGTCTTATGTTTATGCATGTGTATACATACATACACATGTGCATGTATCCATGTGTATATGTATATATAAATAGACACGTTAAAATTAATTGCACCTTTTAAAAAGTTATTTTCATGTAGCTAATAGAAAAATCTAAAACTACGTAGGTGGCTTCCTTTTGTGGCTTCCATTTTATTTCTATAGGCTCCCTGTCTATCTTAATTTTTTCCTCAAGTTATTTTCTGGAGAAATTAGATTGTTTGCCTTATATTTTACTTACTAGTAAAAACTCAGAGAGCCTGGATTTTGCAATCTCTCTAAGCTTCAGTTTTTATTTCCCCATGTATTTTCTTTCTATTGGTGATTAGAATTCAGATTTTGTTTGCATCTGATACTTCATCATTGTTCTTCAATCAGACATTACACAATGTTGGGCTGTGTACATCTTCATTATTAGTAGTCTGTGCCAAGCATTGCTTAGGTACATTATTCCATTAGTGCTTGAAAATTGATAATAATATAATTCTATAATCCTTCATTTATTAGTTTGAATATTTTAAAAATGAATAATATCTACCTATCAATAATATGAAAGAAAAGCTGGAGTTTTTCCAATTTGTGGACATCATATCCAATGGTATCTTTTAATTAAACTGAACTGATTTTCACAATGGCTAAAGAAAGAACTGTATCAAGGAAACTGCTTCTCTACATGCTGCAAGAATATTAAGGACATATTTCAAATGTCACTGACAGAGAATTCCTAGCAACAGATTACAGTATATAAGAAACAAACTCCCTGAATCTTTAGGGTTTGATTTAGACCTATGCACACCCCTGGCAGATTCAATTATGTAGCTTAGAGATGCAGCACAAGGTAGAGCAGTCCTGAGAGAGAATCCCATTCACATCCCATTAAAGCAATGAAGAAGGCTCTTGAGGAGCAAGTAGCATTTGAGAGCTCCAACTAGGGGCAAGGTACTCCTGTGATTAGACCAACCCAGCTAGAAGTAATTATCTACACATTACCTCAGGCATCCTCTGAGGAGGAATTGCTTATGAGAGGACACAGTGTCATTCGATCTGAATTCAGTAATTACAACAATTCATTAGAAGGATAGAAATATACTCTGCTTGATAGATAAAGAAAATGAAGAGCTTAAAAATTCACAACTCCAAAAATATTCCAACTCTCACCATTCCAACATTATCCTCTTTTTAGAGGTTTTCCACACTTTAAAAGTACTCTAATGGTGAAAATATGAATACTAATTGGAAATATGAAACCTTTCACATGTTGATGTAGAAACAACTTATATGAACTGAATGCATATTAGATGTTTGTCACAGAAAAAAGACATTCTATGGAAGAGTGGGAGAGCCATTTATTTATTAGATAAGCACTTACATATCCCTTTACATGAGGCAGATATTGTGCTACGTAGTAACAGAGAAACAGGAGAAGCCTCAAGAACTTATAGTTTAGACTTAGGCAGATAATAATGATACAGTGTAACAAATGCAATACCACTAAAGTTAGGGAACTAATTTAATCTGGGGGGCATGCCAGGAAGTGGTGACTGTTGGGTTGAATATTAAAAGAGTGAAAATTAGTCCCAGAACATAGGAAGCTATTGAAGGGAAGGCGCGTGCATGAAGCATTCGTCCCTATGAAATAAAAGAAAAAATAGCACACGGAAGCAAAGGTTGACTTTGTCTCACTGTTTTTTCTTTTTGACATGGTGTTTCCTGTTACACCCATGTGCATAGCCTATAAGGTAGAAGTTTGTGAGAAATTAACTTGGCAAAGGCCAGATTGCTAAAGAATTTAGACATCAAGCTTTGAAAAGACAAGTGAAAGATATCGACATAAAATGAAATCTTATTTACCACTACATTTAATGTTGACTTTAGTACCTCCATGTCATTCTCCACACACAGCTGTTCTTTACATACTCCATAGTCATCTCTACACGGCTGTACAGACCCAGTCTTGCGTAGCTGAGTAACAGAAAGGCTTGTTTCAATTCTCGGGGCCTAATTGTACTCCAGGATTCTATTGTATGTGCTCTTGTCTTGCCACTTGATGTTAATTATAGCCTGTAGCCCATGCAGATGAAACTGAGATGAAACATGTGATTTCAATTACAAGGCCCGGTCTCACAATTCGAAGCTGTCACTGCTACAACTTCTCTATAAAGTATGAGCTTTGCCTCTCTGGATTTTTAAAGCCACCTTTAAAAATGCTAATCACAACAAAAAGCATTGTACTTTGGCATATTTAATAGTCACCCTGGATTTCAGTGTTCATTTTCCTTGAACAAACCACAGCAAAGTGAAAGGAAGGAAGGAAGGAAGTGGGAGAGAGAGGCGGAAGAAAGAAAGAGGGAGAGAGGAAAGAAAGGGCTAAACTAACAGAATATCTGTCATCATATCAAGTATTCTTTATAATTCTTTATCATAACCAGCTCAATTCCCAAGAAATATGGATTCTAAGTTGAAATTCATCCCTACTTCTGTGGATAAAGTGAAGGTTCCTATGGCCAGGATTCTCACCTGGCCCTGGGTGCTAGCTCACTACACACATGTGGGCAATACATTGTTACTGACTCTATATAAAGAGCTCCACCCAGTGCTCTGGGCGATACAGTGGCATGGCTGCTGCAGGGCTTCATGGCTGCCGAAGAGCAGAGACTGGAGTGATGGCAGCGCCAAGGGCAGAGACTGAGATGGCTGCAGGGTTAGAGAGGCTCAGAGGCCTAGACTGGCTTGCTGCATGCAGACTTGCTCTAAGTAGACAGGATTCTAGTGATGACCTGCTACTATGGGAATAAAGTTGGCTATAAACCCTTTCACCCCAAAAACATTCCATTGTCATTTTTCAGTCTCATTGAATCCATAGTGAACTTGCCAGGGCTGAAACCCATTGGCAAGTCACTTCTTAATAAGATATTCATAATTTCCTAAAATTTTCCTAGATCTTGCAGCCAAATTGAGGGAAAAGGTTACATTTTATATGCACAATTACTTTTTTGTGTTCAGACAGAGCAGGATACAAAGTTTGTTTGAGTATCAGGGGAGTCTAACTCTGGTTTATTACCTAGGAAATCACTTAATTATGTTGGGATATATATTTCAGATTTATTTCAGTGATAAAGTTATAATACAAAATTTTTCAAGATCCTTTTTTGGTAAAAAAATGATGTTTTATGACTATGATATAATAGAACTGACTATACCACCCATATTTAATTCTCAACTTCCCTTTCATTAAGTATACATAAACAACTCTTAGAAAAGATTTCCCTATACAAGCAGATGTTAATAATCAAACTTCAATATTTGTCAGCTGGAAAATACTGGACATATACAATACTGGACATTTAAAAATCTCAGCCTCAGATTTTCCATCTTCCAAATGAGAGCTGGAAAGATGACTCTATAGTGCTCTAAAATGAAGAATCTATTCCTTCATGGAGAATCTGTTTCTTAGAAAAACAAGAATTTTGTCTTTTTCCCCATCCTCTGTGAATAACACTTTTCCTCTTCTGAGTTTCTCTGTCAGGATAAAAGCTTTTTGCCCTAAGTATGATAGGTTAAAGCTTTTAAGAAAGTATAGACAAGAGAAGTCAATTACGGTTTTAAGCTTTGATAATATACTCCAAGTTTTTACAGACAACTGGGTGATTTCTCTCCTTTTCCACTCGACTTGCTCTGTTTGGATGCAGCCTGCAAGAGAAAATTCACTTTTCAGCCAGTTGCACTTATGAAAAGAATCTGGGAAAAATCCCACATGCTCCTAGCTGGTTGCAGAGAGGTCTGAGTGATTCCTTAATGGCTGCAGCCTGGGGCCACGGGAGTGTGGCCACCGGCCTGACTTCAGATGAGCACTGTACTTTTATGATACTATAGAAATAGAAGGTCAGACACTAATCACTGGGCCATTCAGCACTTGGCCTGGGGGCTAACCTGAGCTTCTTTCCATTTCAGGAAGGGAGCTGTGGAGGCCTGCTGTTCCTGAAACTTCCTCAGGTTTGCCTATCACAAAGATTGTTCCATCGTGCATTATGGAGGTCAGCCAATTCTATAAATTTGCTCTGACAGCAAAGTAATATCATTCCAACCCACTGTAATGTTAAACTGTCAACTTATACATTTGTCCGCTTTTAAAAAAGCATCATATAACCATAAAACAGCCTATAAATGAAGACTGTCCTTTCTTTGTAGTGAGGTGATTAAAAATAATTTTCCACAACTGCTATGTTTTATAGCTTATCAAATAAAACTCACATGTCACATTCAACTTTATTTTCCCTCCTATTTTAATTTATATTTTTCTTAACATACAAGCATAGTTTTATTTACTGAAGGGAAAGATTGTTTTAGTGCTCTATATCTGTATAGATGGTGTTTCCTTCCTTCGTATCAACCAACTGGATTGTTGCCACTTCGTTAGCCAGTTCTCAATCAAGCAAGACGAACACATGAATTGAGAGATTGCTGCATATGGCAGACAGTACTAAGTAACTCTGCAGGGAATACTTTTTGCCAGTTTTGGGTTCTAAATCTGTTTTATCTCCACATTAGTGTCCTCAAGTGAGAAGAGAATACCAGCTTCATTCAAGCCACAGTAAGCCCTGTTTTCCTGTTGGAATCAGGATGTATTCCTGAAACTGCATGCACCAGAGCAGTAAACCTGTCACTGTGGAATAAACTATCATTAAACAACTAACACAACAATTGTTTAGTCAGTAATAGGAAACAGTGTTGCTTTACGTTTGAAAGTCTGACATTTAACTTATGGTTTTGTCAATATACACTAAAGGACACAGAAAAAGAACTGTGATGAATCTGCTATCAACCTAACCCTGGACAGTCGCATGTTTTATTCTGCTGAGTTGCTGCACATGCAAAACAATAATATAGCCTGCATTCAAAAGAAACCTGAAGTCCAGTAGCTGAATAACGTAGATGCACCTGGCAGGAAACTCATGGAGAAACGGTTGATTGCAAACATTATCAGTCTATTGCAGAAACCAAGAGTGGAGTTTGTATTAAAGAAGCTGTTTTGGGGACTTCCGGGAAGATGGCGGTGTGAGCAGGGCGGCAGAAATCTCCTCCCAACACTATATTTATCTACAAAAACACAGCAAATATATCTATTCCTAAAAGAGAGACGAGAATACACAGGAAAGCGCACAGCGTGCAGCTACACCCGAGAGGACTCGGCACCCCAAGAGGTGGGTAAGATCCGGAGCCGCGACCCGGCGGGACCCGAGCCCTCCCCCACCCCAGCGCACCGGCGGGAGGAGAGGATTCAGAGCCGGAGGGAGTGGAAGTGCACCCCGCGAAGTAGCCAGCCCCGGGGATCTGCGCGGGGAGCGCTGACCCACATTGCGCAGTGCAGCGGAGATTGGAGAGACAGAGGGGCAGGATCTGAGCGGGGAACGCGCCAGGGTGCTTGCAGCCGCTCCCGGGAAGGAAAAAAAAAAAGTGCGTGCTTTCCTCAGCGGTCTTAAAGAGACAGGAGCCCAGCGGAGAAGCCGGATCGCCCCAGCACGCTCAGCCCAGCAGGCTGGGAGTCCTGGGGAGTTTCAGACGCCTTAGCTGGCGACTGAGGAAGCGTAGCCATACTTAACACTTCTCACTGAGATCAACAGCCTCCTACTCGTTCCCACCCCTGCCAGAGCGATAAAGGGCCCTGCGGGGCGGCACAGTCACAGCTGTGGAATAGTGGGGCAATAGCGCCACCTAGAGCATTCCCACAGAATCTACGTCCGGTGGGCATTTTTTTTGTTTTGTTTTGTTTTTTTGTTTTGTTTTTGTTTTTTCTTTTCCTTCTTTTTTTCTTTTTTTCTTTCTTTCTT